>JACSYO010002139.1:1170000-1252500 GCA_016806645.1 Ophiodon elongatus
GATGGCGTGAGACTCTAACACCGAGACCACGGTCAGCGCCTCCTTTAACCATGACGACCACGATCCTTCCCTCACCTCATCCGACATGCTTTAGTTGTCTGAACGTAGCCACAGGGTTAGCGTTAGCTTTGTAACAGTCATATGGCTCACCTTGGATGGCACTTACAAATGACCTATTTTGTTATTCATGTATGCGGACCAAAAAGCGCACTGACTACATTCACATGCACAACATATTCTGTTTTTTGCCCTTATTCTGAAAAAGACCAAATTCCTTCCAAGCACTTTATACAGTTGACAAAAAGAAAAAAGACGTTCAAACTCATAGCCAGTTGGTTTGCGTACAACGTACAGAGCTGGCCGTGAACAGGAAAGAGACCGTGTGTCGTAAACTGTGGTAAAAGAAATGAGATTGAGTCCTTAGCCCTGAATCCTAACGACATCATACATCTGAAAATAAGCCAGCCACAATAGCCAAACTGAACAGCTGTTGACATCACCCATATTAAATTGGGAACATTCTCATATTCTGAATAATAGTGTAATATTAGTGTGCATGTGAACGTAGTCAGTGATTTGGCCACGGAACACTTGGACAGTGCTGCACAAGCTGGTTGGAGTCATTTGATGGTCATGGCTGCTAAAAGGCTGACACGGAACTAGAGGTTCCTATTCCAGCAGATTTCTATGGAGAACTATTTCTTTAGAAGAAGAAGAAGAAGAAGAAGAAGAAGAAGAAGAAGAAGAAGAAGAAGAAGAAGAAGAAGAAGAAGAAGAAGAAGAAGAAGAAGAAGAAGAAGAAGAAGAAGAAGAAGAAGAAGAAGAAGAAGAAGAAGAAGAAGAAGAAGAAGTTACACATCACAATAAAAGCACTAAGCCAAATAAAACACCACATATTATCAACCAAAACAAACTAATACCCCAGAGAGGAGAGCAGAGAGGTCCTCAGGTTACCTGGTTGGGAGCTGGATCTAGGGACAGCTGAGGTGCCAGCAGCAGTGCTGCTAGTCATGCTCTGACGTTTCCTGACTGCAGCCATAGCACCACGCAAAGTATCTGGAGGGAAGCCAAACGCTTTAAACCATCCTTTTCACCATGATCGTCACCCACAAACAAAGGTTAAAACGTGAAGGTCCTGATGTATGAATCAAAAGAAATAAACTCTCTATCCAACAATACTCATGCAGAAATCAAACCAACACCAACACCAACACACTTCATCTGATGCTCATGCACTACGAAACATCACAGATCACGACGCGAGTCAACGCAGCAGGCAGGAAACGGAGAACGAGCACATAAACACGTGCACATAAACACGTGCGCACACACACACACACACACACACACACACACACACACACACACACACACACACACACACAGGCAGTGCCTAATAAACCAAACAGTGCTAAAAGGCCCAGCATGCTCGGAGCCTCCACATCACAGACATGACGCATCTCTGCGTGTTCATGTACCTTCATAACCCAATGGAGTGGGATCACTCTTAATCTCATGTCTCTTGCTCTTTATGCTAGCAGACAGGGGACCTGGCCGGGGGACAGAACATGCAACCAGAAGCTTTATTAGGTACTGACATTTGAAAAAGAAGGCAGACACACAGCATTAAGCCCACAGCCCCCCCAGACATGACATCTGTAACATTGAGCTTCCGTCTGTTAAAGTGAAGGCTCTCCCCATTCAGACAGAGGTGTACGTTTCGTTAATGTGTTCGATATGACTTTATTCACATCATTATGAAAAGCGTCTCAGTTCTCATGCCATGATTGCCATCTGGTACACAGAGGAAGTGTTCTCTGTTCTCTACCGGCTGCAGCTGGCCGTGATGATTACCACGAGACTCTCCACAGATTCTCTCTGACTCTCATTTAATGTCTCATATGCTGTAAATAAAGCATTTGCTGGATATTCATGCACTTTAGGGTGAGGGTGTAAAAATGAATTTCCCTGACAACGTAAAATTGGCTCACACGTATCTCGTAGTTTTGCGCACATGAGAAAATATACATGTCTACACATGTTGTCGACACCTGTGCTTTTCCTTCTGTGACATGTGACATTGGTTTCTATGTAAAAGGTCAATTAACTTGGTGAATGTCATTATTTCTTTACTGGCCAAATCCTGGAAGCCCTGAGAGGAAAGTCATAAAACTAAATTCTGGTGATCCGTAGTAAGTCTGATTTTCTCTCCTGTGTTTGTGACTTCAGAACAGGAGGAAAAAAGGTATCTCCAGGACCATGGTACAAAATGTCTTTTTTCATCCATGATTTGGCAGGTAAATACATTTTGTAATTGCTCTTGTAATACTCATTTAAGGCATGTGAGGTGAGTTTTAATTTCTCCATGCACTCTAAAGACAATATTGTGTGTTAACAAGTTATGTTGAATGCTTTTAGTCCTATTTAGAACATGGACGAGTGGTGACCTTCAGCCTCTTGTGACCACAATGAGTAATACAAGAACAAACGCAGAAAAATTATTCTGACAACAACAACAATCACGTGTTAAGATAAAAAAAAATGAAGGAACTTATAAAGATTGTCCTGATTTCCCCTGTTCATATGTCATAAACACAGGAGAGAAAACAATCTGTATCAGACTTAGGAAATGGATTTTCTCACTTCAAAGAAATAAGGAGAGAATAACCTTTAAATATATTTTTGAGATTAGGAATGAGTGAATCCCTCCAAGGCCACCGAGAGTAAATCTGCATGACACAACCATGTTGACTTGTGGCATACATATAGCATAGGTACAGCAGTACCGCTGTGTGTGGCTCTTTTAGTGTACCAGTGAAGTGTTATATTTCCTTGATATTAGTGCCCACGTTAGATGAGAATTTAAATAAAAGGCCAAAAAGCTACGGCCACATTCCCAACTCCACTGAGCATTCTACCAGCGCTGTGACCCGCAGCGTTCTCATCGTGCAGTGTTTCAATAAGGCCGACCGCGGCACGGGAGGAAAATAATACAATAAAAGCAGAGGACAGGCTGAGTGGAAACAGTTCAAGGGGAAACTTCAATATCGCTCTTCATGGGGTTTTTAATTCCTCCCCTGCCTCTGCCCGGCTGAGAGGGAACTTCTCATCTATATTCCTCTAGTAAATTGCACTTCTACTGCCACTTTGAATGTCACCCTGCGCTCCAAATGTCAGCTTATCAAAATTCTTATTTCCTTACCGTCGCTTTTTAAAAAGAATATGTACGTTCGCTCATTTGCAGCTTTTTTCTTCTTTAATATTGTTTTTATTCTCGTCAAAAGCTTGACTTTCTCTATGCATCTCATACATTTCAAGAAAGCAGTAAATGGGTAGAAGGTAATAAGGAACTCCACTCTATATGTACACACAGTTTCCTCACTGCACATTTAATTTGAGTATGTGTGTGTGTGTGTGTTTCATGACTGATGTGAAAATGTATGAAAATCACAAAGCTTGTTGAAAAGCAATGACATGGGAGGAACTGAAGGGCAAAGCCACCTCAACACTCTTTTTTAATCTTTTAATTGGATGTTTGTTTGTTGTCAAAAGGTTTTTCTACCTCAAAATGATATATAACTAATATTCATCCTACTGAGCTATACTGCATACACCGTATGTATACTGTATAACCTTACTGTACAACAGGTTGTCTACCAGAGGATATCTTCATGAAAGATTAAAATGTCTCCCTTTCAGAAACAGATTTTTGTTTTCTCAAAATCCAGCACAGTGCATGTCATTTATGATGCGTATGCTGTAGCAGATGTTTTAAAGAAATTCCGGTTGTACTTTAAGGTAACAGCCGAAGATGTTTGTCTTCATGCTGGCTTCTCTTTACATGGAGTTTTCTTCAGTAAGAATAAAGGTCTTACATTACTCACCTTTTTATTCAACATCGCGGGACCAAAATAACTAATAATAATCTAGCAATGCAGTGTAATAAATAGTTTTCTACCTGTTTGAGCTGCACAATTTCATGGTGTACATTCACTAGTCTGCTGAGTGTGTTTAGGACATGTGAAGTGCTTAAGAGTGTAAAAGCAGGGAAATATAGAAATAGCAAAACGTGGAGGCAGGAACACTTTGTCAGATACCTTTTGTGCGACGTGTGGCGAAGGAGGAGGAGGAGGAAGAGGAGGTGAGAGAGGAGGCGAGAGAGAAGCGGCGGGTGACCGCTGCCTCCTTAGCAGCAGGCTCTACAGCCGGAGAGAGGCCGGGAGGGAGGAGGACACGTGGAGACAGGAGAGAGGAAGCAGGGAGGAGGCACAGAGACGGGTTATATAGAGCTTCAGAGGAAGAAGAAAACAAGGGGAGAGCAGCTTCTCACCTCTTACTTAAATATTAAATAATTATGGTAATAGCAGTTTATCTACTGAACAGTTATCAAACAATACCAAGCACTTTAAATGAGACAAGTGAAACAACAAGCAAACAGGAAGCAAACAGGAAGAGGGAGCAGGAAATGTAAGAAGCAATGTCAGAAAAAGAATGGTAAGATATCAGAGCTTTCGACCTCATCTCAAGGTCTTCCTCAGTGGATGGAGTTTGCTGAGGTCACATCTCCATGTCAACTAAGTAAGAAACGTTGGTCACGTGATAACAGGTGGTTGTATAGGGGAGGAAGAAGAGCAGACTCCATCCATCCATTGTGCATGGCCATGAGACGGGATAGAAAGCCCCAGATGAAGTCTGTGCACTGTGAACAGTTTTTATTTGTTTTCTATTTGATTTTTCAGTTGTTGCGCACAAAATAAATTCATCCCCGCTCTATTGAGGTGGTAGTATGGATCTCAGGGACATATATTTAAATATAATACAGGGATACATATGTATCGTATAGTTTCTTTGGCAAACTGACCCTTTATAAACTGTTAAGGGGCTAAAAGTGCCTGATATTTTGTGATGAAATGACAAATATCACATTCATCATGACTTCAGTACAGGATCAGCATGTGCTTAGACTACACACGTACACTTAAAAACAAGCTGCCAATGTCATCAAGACGGATATTCATGTGTTTTACGTTTATATAAGAGGTGGTAGTTATGGAAGCCCCGAGAGTAAATGTGTCTATGACTTAAGAACAGGTGAAAAAAGTTCATATTGTTGTTATCTTTGAAACAGGTGGGAGAAAAACAGTTTGGCCAGGATGATTTTAAGTTCGTGTTGCTGTTATACTCATTTCATTCCTCAGAAGCTGAAGTGTCCGCCTACCCCTTCTGAAGAGGATTAAGAGCATTCCTGTTTTTTACAGGTGGATTTCTCCATGCACTCTAAACACCAGCTACATATGTTGTTTGTTAGCAAATTAGAAAACATGAATGATTTTAGTCATATTTAGAATAGTGGTGTACTTCACCCTTTTGTGGCTGAAATGAGTCTTACTGCTGCCAAAACAAATTGCTATGTTTTCATCGAAACAGAAAACATGATGATCCTGACAAACCTTTTTTTTTCACTTGTTCTTAAATAATAAACACCAGACCAGACTTAGAAAATTGTTAAAGAGAATGTTTTTTTCTCCCTTGACTCTCAGGGCTGCCATAGTTAGGAGATTAGAATCAGACAGAATCAAGATGACAGTTTGATGACAATTCACAAAATGAGACTCTACCACCAAAATGTTGGCCGACCCAACAGCACTGCAGCATTAGAGTGGAGCAGCATCTATGGACCAGCCGCCTATTGACATCAATGTAAATGACCGGGGTTGACCCTGGTGAAGACCTGCAGGTTGAACCCCACCTCTCTCTAACTCGTGTCAGACTGCTTGCTATTCATAGGACGGAGCAGACAGAGTGGCCCTTAATTCCACTCCTTTCTTCAGTGATCTAACACGTTGGGCTTATTGCAGGGAGCACTCCTTTCAATGGTGACTCTATTCACCTGCCAACGACTCAGCATTGATTTCCATCGCATAGAGCAGACAGCGCATTCCATTCAGCACTAAGGGCAGTGCTCAGGACTGTGTAGCTCAAAGTACTTACTTAATGAGGACTAAATATATGTATACAGTCATTATAATAGAGATGAGTTCAGACTCATTCTTTGTGTTGAGGGCTGGAATTCAGTTAAAGTAAGGAGTCATGTTCTGGTTATTGACTGCCATAGCAACAACCAGACCAATAGATGTTAGTATAATGAATTAATTCTACATGAAGCCAAAGGGAACTGCTTTTCTAGAAGATAAAGAGTGGTATGACAAATTGCTAGGATGCCATGAATTTGAAATATCTTTCAAAACCATGGACATCAGTCTTCTTCTATAAGCCTCCACTCTTCCAGTATTAAGCTTCCCACCACATGTTGGACAGGGCTTCAGGGATTTGCTCCCATTCAGCCACAAGCGCATTACTGAGGTCCAACACTGATGCTGGGTGATACGATCTGGATCAGGGCTCTGGGCAGGCCAATGAAGATCTTCCTACCAAAATTGTAAAAATGTAGAGATGTCCACATATCTTTGGCCATATAGTCTTCCTCCTTTACGTTTACACTTATTCCACCTGTACAAAAACAGTCATGTCATTCTCACCAACATGCTCAGATGTGTTGTTACACAGGACCGTCTGATGAGTCATTGGAAGCTGTTTGGAAAAGGGCAGGCATTGTCAGTGATTTGATGAAGCATCTGTCAATCACACTATTATTAAAGTCAGTCAGGAGGAGAGTGAAAAGCCTTCAGTGTCCTTCTTTGCTCTTCAATAAAGGAATACTCTCCAGTTCTGACAGTCCTAACTTCTTTAGTTGTTGAACAAACACTCATCTCTGTCCTGTCTGAACCAGGACTGTAACACCTGTTAGCTCCTCACGGGATGCTGGTTGGTCTGAACCCATGTGGTTTGGACATCAACACATTACTTGAAGCATGATGAGATGGATTTTGGTGTAATCTCGTGAGAAACCATCTACCATGTAAGGTAACCAATTTGCTGCTTGACTGTTTTATACTCATTCTCTTATATTCTTTTTGCTTTGCAGTTCTCTCATTTGGTGTTAAGCTACGCAAGCATTCTACAGATTTCTAGAGAAAGAGGCTTTAATGAGATTTTTTTTGGGCCCTTTGATTTTATTTGAGAAGTTACAATGGAGGGGAGAGGCGGGATTGAACCGCTGTTCAGGTCATATGGTGTGTGTGTCCTCACACCAACAGAAACCCAGATCAACACAGTGGTTAGAATGACGTAACTCTGTTGTACTGATGAAATGAATGGTGTGGAAATGTACACTAGAGTGAATGTATTAAGACAAAGGGGACACGTGGAGGAAATGTTGAGTTTGCATTAACAGCAAATAGGAGCAGATAAGAAAACAGGGAGGCCTCTGACTAAAATACGATCAAATATATTCTTAACACAGAAAATAATGGCTCTAATATAAGCCTGATTACAATACAGGCCTGGCTCTCTCTGCATTTAAGCTAAATTAAATTTATAGTTTTTCCACTTGGAATTTAATTTGTAGTTAGAAGTTCCATGAAATAAATCTTTTACATCCTTCCTTCCACCATGCCTCACCTATCAGTCTCATTAGGGCCATGTGTGGCTTGAAGACTGGCCCAACTGCTGCGACCTGGAAAGCCGAACTTGGAATCACGGCCTCCAAAAATGTTAATATGACTCCAAATGTCAAAAGGGGCTTGAATATTAGAGGGTGACATTTAGCGCAGTGCTGCACGGCAGAATTTCGCCTTGTCGCCGTGCCACCAGCGCCGGGACTCGGGCAGATTCTCTCCCTTTCTATCCTTCTGTCTATCTCCCGCTGTCTCTCTGTCTTCATATGCTGTCTTTTCAACCGCTCTCCGTCCCTCCCTTTCCTGAATCACAGCTTCCTTGTTTGAGCGCGAGCAGACGCAGAGGATACTGACGTGAGCAGATAAAAGTAGAGAAAGAGGAGTGGAGGGAGATGTGGCCTTTACTTTACAGCCGCGAGCGCCGGCTCTCACAGAGAGACAACTAGAGATAGCCGCTGGCACAGAAATCTATAGAACAGTTGAGGAAGAGAAAGAAGAGGACGAGAGCAGTTATGTGACTGGAGAGTGGAGACTGAAGAAAGGACAGAGAGAAGGTAGATGCTGTGGCAGTGCAGGATAATGACGGTTATCACGATAATGACAGACGAAGGAAACACAGAACAGACGATGAGGGCCGCGGCGTGATGGTGATGATCACGGTGCAGGTGGTGTAAGTGAGCGCTTGCATAGCGCCGTTACCTGCTTGAAGAGACCTCCTGTTGGAAAGGCCCTGCAAGGTGAAGCGTGTCCTAGCGTTAGCAGCCGCGTGGCCTGATTGGCCGGCTGAAGTATCGACTGAGTGGGAAAGCGAGAGGGAGCAGGGTTTAGTACAGAGGCAGAGAAGGAGGGAAGGCCTTGTGAAATGTTCCATGTTGGTGCCATAATCATACACGACTGTCAGCAGCGAATACAAAACAGCACTTGTGTTTCCTCGATACACAATAGTTTGTATGTTTGACAGTTCTTTTATCACTTTTCTTTCATTTTTACTAAATGTGCCAAACTGCTCAGAGTCATCATTGTGGTTGAATAACATCTCCTGCTGGATCATATGACCAACAAGTTTATCACAATCATTGTTCTACTATTTCTGTTGACCTTATTGATTCACTAAAGCTTAACAAAAAACATTAGAAGATTCAAAGCATGATGTTATATGAGCTGCAAAGACAAAATCTATCTACAGTAATCCATATATAAAATATAGAAGAAAAGTTTCCAGCCAGGGAACTTCAGTAACTTCAGGTTAAAGGTGAAATGTAGCTCCAAGGAAATAAGGGACAGTGTTTCACCTCGACTACTGGGTCATACAATAACAGATGCAGACATTTTTTCCGACTAACAGCTGGGCGAAAATACACAAAGTTCAACCAAACTGCTGAAGCTCTGAGAGCCAAAAAAGCAAGATGGCCACAACGCCAAACTCCAGGCATCAAACAGCAGTCCAAAAACCAATGGATGACGTCACCATGACTACGTCCACTTCTTTTATACAGTCTATGGGTGAAACATCACCAGTTTGAGTGTGTCATACAACACCCAGATGCAGACCAGGTTTTAATATCAGGTGTGAGCTCACCAGACACTAACACCTTTGGCACAAACACACAGCGTCACATGTCTGGACAAACTGACAAGCCAATACCTCCTGAATAATCTGACAAATACTGACACATCGAGGACTCATGTGTGTGTGTGTGTGTGTGTGTGTGTGTGTGTGTGTGTGTGTGTGTGTGTGTGTGTCCGTGTGTGTGTTAATCATCACAGGGAAGCAGCTGACCAGCGCTGAGATGTCAGTGAAAAGTGTTCCTGTCGGCTCAGCTTGTGTGTGTGTGTGTGTGTGTGTGTGTGTGTGTGTGTGTGTGTCTCTCCATCACCGCCCAGTCCTCACAGCTTCATCAGCTACATCAGCTTCATCAGCTCCATCAGCTACATCAGCCTCATCAGCTCCATCAGCCTCATCAGCTACATCAGCTCCATCAGCCTCATCAGCTATATCAGCTACATCAGCCTCATCAGCTATATCAGCTCCATCAGCCTCATCAGATACATCAGCTCCATCAGCTACATCAGCTACATCAGCCTCATCAGCTATATCAGCTCCATCAGCCTCATCAGCTCCATCAGCCTCATCAGATACATCAGCTCCATCAGCCTCATCAGATACATCAGCTCCATCAGCCTCATCAGATACATTAGCTCCATCAGCCTCATCAGCTATATCAGCTACATCAGCCTCATCAGCTACATCAGCCTGATCAGCTATATTAGCTCCATCAGCCTCATCAGCTCCATCAGCCTCATCAGCTATATCAGCCTCATCAGCTACATCAGCTACATCAGCCTCATCAGCTACATTAGCTCCATCAGCTACATCAGCTATATCAGCCTCATCAGCTCCATCAGCTACATTAGCTCCATCAGTTACATCAGCCTCATCAGCTACATCAGCCTCATCAGCTCCATCAGCTCCATCAGCCTCATCAGCTCCATCAGCCTGGACTCCGTGGGGGGATTAATCTTGCTATTCCTCATGGCGGACGACCCCTCAATTACAAATGTCGTAGAGTCTACGCACCAAAGACTAGGCTTCATTATCATCCGTTGTAATAAACAGTTACTTTTCCTTAATTCGTTTAAATGCATCATCCATAGCAACAAACAGTCTAAGAAGAGAAATAGGTTTCAGGGAGGGGAGGGAGGACGGAGAAGGGAGGAGGGAGGAGGGAGGCAGGGAAAGGAGAGGAGATGGGGTGGTAAAAAAACAAACTGCAGAGAGTAGAGGCGAAAGGAAGACAGGGCAGTGGGAAGTAGAGACTGAAGGAAAGAGAGCGGCAGGAGGGGGACAGAGGGAGAGATGAACAGTCAGAGAGAGAGAGAGAGAGAGAGAGAGAGAGAGAGAGAGAGAGAAGTGAATGGATGTGAGCAGACAGGTATGGATGTGAGGACAGTTGCTTTTGTGATAGTGGCCGGGCACCCATTTGAGGGGTGAGACCAAAGACAACAGACACTGTCAACTGTCCCTAACCTTTACCTCCATACAGGCAGTAGGGATTGGAAGAGGGGGGAGTGTGTGTGTGTGTGTGTGTGTGTGTGTGTGTGTGTGTGTGTGTGTGTGTGTGTGTGTGTGTGTGTGTGGTGTTCAAAGCCAATTCTTAGCAAGAGCAGGGCCGGAGTAGAGAAAAAGGAAATGAAGAAAGCAGAGAAATAAATCCTTTCCTGCACAGACTCCTTTCCCACTGGCAGTAGACGAGTACGCCTTTCTGTCTTTTTTCTGGTGTGTCATATCTGTCGTCATGAACACCAGTTTAGAAAACAGTGAAAATGTTTTACGGCGGTCACTTGGATTTATATGTGTTGATTATTCAGTCTCTTTTCAAACTCCATGCCGACTAATGAACCATGTTCCAGCGCTGCCTGGACGGAGACGGACAGATTGTGTGGCTGAAGATGACAAAGAAAGCGTCTGAAAAGGGGAAGAAATTAGCGAGTCCACCCGGGTGTCATGTTTCCATCAGTGCTGACCCGAGCTGCAGCCGAGTAATACCTGTGACCTCTGCAGAGTCATTTGTCCCGGGAATGAATGGAGACTGTAACCTTTCCCACTGAAGCCAAAGCCAGATGCTAGTGGGTGTTGGTGGGTTTGTTGTCCAGTGGAGGAGGGGCTTAGCTATGTACCAGGGTTCTTACAGCTACTGAGAGAGTCTTTGAAAGCAAACATAGGACCAAATACTGAAGAGACATCAAAACCGTCAGTGTTCTCTGAAGGGCTTCTGGAAGGTTTTAGTGGAACAGATCTATTTGGACTCAGAGTACGCTCACACTAAGCTGGTTAAACTTGTCAATGCAGCTTTTTTTCTATCCATTTATATACGTAGATTTTGTCAGATGAAGTCGTGATTATAAAATAATGATTTGGTCAGTGTGGCCTCACCAGATGTTAGCAGAGGTGCACTTCTGAAAGGAGGGAGAAGAAGAAGACATGTATCTGTTTTCACTGTGGACAGGTGTCGCCACTAAAACCACCTGCAAGCACTCGTATGGATGGAAGGCATCCTCACACAGAAACAGATTTCTGTAAGATTTCGATGGCTTAATGTAGACGAGTCTGAGAGAGAAGCATCGCACATCACACAGCAACAGTATATCTGCTTCCATAGGAATTGCAGAGGGGTTTATTTTTATCTTGACTTAATTCCAACATGTCTCAAGAGTCTTTGCCCGCCTCTACAACTCACTAACTTGCCCTGCTGCATTCATTAATATAAAGTTGGTATGAATCAACTTCATAAATTGGAAATATAATCCTCTTTCTAGAGTCTGAATTGAGGAATGCGACACCTTTTATCACAGTTAGTTGGACACTTATGATAGTGTTAAATTCATAAGCTCATACATGCTGAAAGGTATGAACTATCTAACATTTATAGAACGAGGGCTGTAGAGATCTGCCCTCCGACTAGACGATGACCTTAAAGCTCTGTTCAACCAGCTGTGCATCAGGTTCAAACTGTGGATACAGAGAACTCTACTGGTGTTCATTTGATTCCTACAGGGCACACAAACCGGTTTAGACTAGACCACAGCAGCAGTTCAAACCGAAGCCTCTGAGGACGCAGCAATGTGGTTTAAAAGAGAACTCATTTAGATTTGCCGTAGTCAGGTTCTGGGCCACAGCAGCAGCTGGGCTACGTGACCGCGGTGCTTTTGCACCACGTCCGGTCTCCTGCACGCTCTACCTCACGTCTGAATGAACAATCTCCTGTTGTGTGCCACGTGTGTGTGAAAGGCCAACTCAAGACCCCGTTCTCCGCTTCACATGAGATAAGAGCTACAGAGGGAAAGGGAGAGAGGGGAGGAGCAAAGTAAGAGGTGACAAGGTGCAAGGTAACCAGCCCCCACACACACACACACACACACACACACACACACACACACACACACACACACACACACACACACACACACACACACACACACACACACACACACACACCTCAGGTAACACATCCCTTAGACTGTTGATATTCTCACTCACTGAAAAGGAAAACCAAGAGCTTTCTCACAAGTGTGAAATTGTACTTGTCACCTTATCCTCTACTGCGGTTGACAAAATCCTGTGGAGGGGAGGGGGGGCTTGGATGAGGTTGTGTGTGCGTGTGCGTGTGTGTGAGCGTGTGCTGTCTCACCTTGCCTTTTATTTCTTTCTACTCTATGTTGCAACCCTTCATTTCCCATCTAGAGTTCAGAAGAGTTAATCCAGAAGGTAATGGGAAATAACAAATAGACATTTAGAAAGAGTTATTTTGGTTGGAGTCTGTTCTAAAGTGACCTCTCACCTCTCTTCTGCCTCATATTGGGGCTGGGGTTGGCTCTCCTGAAGCCTGACTCTGGACTCGATGAATCGGACTGTCTCAGCGCCATCTTACGCACATTCCTGCAGTACATGGAGCACAGGGACCGGTTTTAAACTCTTATTTTAGTTATTTTTCTTGTGCGGAGAAGATTCATTATGTCATGCTGCAGTTTGTGAGATGAACTAGGTTTCTGACCTCATGGGGACCCCGTAGATGTTGAGCTGGCTGGCTTCTGTGAACACAAGAGAGACACTAGCTTTTACTGTTCATCAAACCGTTGCATTGTTTCTTCAGTGACAATTATCCATGTGACTTTTACAGAAATCATCTATGTGAGCATTCTCTGGTCTGCCACCTCAATGATTAAGGTCTGCAACTCAAACTACGTGGTAATGATGAGGGAGGGATCAGACAGAATCTGTGCCCCAAAAGATCAACTCCTCCTGAGAGTGATCAGTCATCATCCAACAAACTACCAGAGGTCACTTTACAGGACCACTTACACACTCCTGGTGTTAGAACAAGTGATCAATACTGTAGGGATATTCCTCCTGTTGCACTGGGCAGCAGTCTTTTACAAGTTGTCCTTGAGGAGGCTTTCCCATCAGGGTCCCAGGCCTGGACCCAAGTACACTTTATCCCAAGAACAGTTATTGTTCAAGCTGGTCTCCAGAACACTTCATGTGTGAAAACCAAGTCGACCAAAACATGGAATGGGACTGCTAAATTTTAACGCGAGTGTCAGTCAGTGAGTAGAGGTATTTCTCAATGCTGCCGGTCTCGCAGAAAGTTCAAGATTCCCTGTGAAGTAAAGCCAATCCTGAAGTGTCTTAAACCTGCATTCTTTGCACTCCTCTGGTTGTATAGAAGTCAAAGCTTCATGTGTTAAAGCTGCATTCTCTCTCCTGACCACCAGGGGGCGACTCCTCTGGTTGTATAGAATTCAAAGCTTCATGTGTTAAAGCTGCATTCTCTCTCCTGACCACCAGGGGGCGACTCCTCTGGTTGTATAGAAGTCTATAGAAAATGACTCTACTTCTCTCTTGATTTATTCCCTCAGTAAACATTGTAAACATGAGTTTATGTCTCAATCTCTAGTTTCAAGTCTTCTTCAATACAGCATGATGTTCATTTAGTAAATTATGGTCCATTTAGAGTCAAACAGACCATAAAGCAGGGGATGCTTTAGGGCGGGGCTACTGTGATTGGCAGGTCGCTAACAGATCCATCTACGCCGTGTTTTCCAAAGCGTTACTCCTCTGTAGTCCAAATGTGGTCACTTCGTTCACTGGATAGAAAAAAACAAGATGGCGACGACCAAAATGCTAAACTCAAGGCTTCAAACAGCAGTCCACAAACCAAAGACACAGCTTTGC
Source organism: Ophiodon elongatus (assembly GCA_016806645.1). Classification (NCBI taxonomy): domain Eukaryota; kingdom Metazoa; phylum Chordata; class Actinopteri; order Perciformes; family Hexagrammidae; genus Ophiodon; species Ophiodon elongatus. The sequence continues at coordinate 1,184,251 of JACSYO010002139.1, forward strand.
ATAGCAACCCGTACCTAAACAAGAGGCTTCATAAATGCACCGTGAACAGATCCGGCCTGCCACAGGACTGAGCTGTGTGACAAGAAACCTCCAGAGAAGGATCTAATAAAATAACTGCAGACGGTGAGGCGGAGCCACGGCCACATGCATAGCTCATATAAGTGAGATACCAAGCTCCGTGAATGATCCCGCCCGTCGCCTCCCATTCCAAGTAACCAATGAAGCTGTCGCACAAATGCAGACTCAGCATGGAGCCATTCCACATGCTCCAAATATTGTATTCAGCAAAATGGTTATATTTTCTCATCATGGATCTGCCCATGTTTTATTCATAAAACATGGGCTGGTCACATTGTGGCGCGTGCAGCCAACAACAGTCTGAGAGGAGAACCATAGCAGGGAGCAGCGGTGAGGAGGAGTTACAGACAGGCTTGGTAATGTGAATATGACAAACATGTACTCATCATGCAGTTCATTCTTCAGTTTCCCACCTCCCTACGTTCTGCATGTCAACACGGCTGCCTCCCGCTGAACCCACAGCTCTCTCTAGTGCAGTGATTCTCAAGTGGTGGGTCGCGGACCCGTTTTCACGGGCCTTTGCCTGGGCAAAATAAATTAGAATATACGATTTTTTATTTTTATTTTTATTTTTTTATCATGTGGTTTTATTTTGAAGGGGATTTTTTTTATGCAGCGGAGTGTCGTCTATTCACATTTCTTTGCCGGTCTGGTTTCGACTTGTTTTGCTCTGGTCCTCCATGTTTTCAGCAGCATTGCTGCTACTCCACTTTGTTTGAGCTTTTCAAGGCGGCGGTGATTGACAGGTGATGACAGGGGGCGTGTGCCAGGTTGGGTCAAACCATCCTGATATGGGGGAGACTCTGGGTTTTTAGGATAATGAAATTGAATAGCCTACTGAATATAAAATTCAGCTTATGAACTTAAACTTATATTTTATTGAAAATGTATTAAATACATTTTTTTTAAAGGATTTTTAAATCGATGCTAATTTTAAATATATATTTTTTTTAAATCTTCACGTACCCCCGCCATTTTACAGCATAGAAGAACACCGTGACCCGCGAAATTAGTTTTCTAATCATCAGCCAATCAGCAGCATCTTTTCATTAAATAAATTTGAGAAGTTGAAAATGTTCCTCGATTTGGATCACGGCTTGTCATTAAGGGGTGATGGTGGGTCCCACAGCCAGACCAGTTGAGAACCACTGGTCTAGTGGACCCATTTCAAGTATTTGACCTGTAGTATATCTATAGTATTAGAAAAGACAGTATAATACAAATGATTTGGAGAGATTTGTTTCAAGGTTTCAATGTTCAACACTCGGCTTCAATGCAGAACATTTTCAATCGTGAACATTTGATATTTTATGGGTCCCATGTTTGGGAATGAAAGGATGTCTTACTAGCGCCTCCTCACTTATTCAAACAGAATGCCTATCACTGAGTCATGAGTAAATACATGAATTGTGCCACCAATGGCAATACGCAGTGTATATACAGTCTACTAGCTCTGTCAGCACTGGGACCACTGTTTGCACCGTTAGCTCTCCAGAGTCCGGCAATCCCCCAATCATAGATACGTATTGAATTTGGAATTAAGCACCTAAGGACGTAAATTACATAATTAAAGTATCGTAAAACGAGTCTGTCATTGATGTCTTCACATGAGACATGAACAGCGGTCTCCTGGATGAAAGTCCTGTGTTTGTTTTGTTTTTTTGTTTTCAATGCATATTCCATCTGTACATATGTGTGTCACCTCATATTATAATCCATATCTTCCTCTTTTCTCTCCTCAGCACATTCATACTCTCTCCTTCTCTCAGAGCTGAAAACACCGCCGCTCCTCTTCGTCCTCCCTCCCTCTCTCTCTCTCTCTCTCTCGCCCTCCCCCTCTCTCTCCCCTCTCCCCCTCCCTCCCCATCCTTCCCTCTCCCTCTCCCCTCTCTCTCTCTCTCTCTCTCTCCCTCCTCCTTCTCTCAAGCCTCTTTCTTTCCCTCTGTGCTGCCTCTCAGCCTCCATCTCCACCCTGAACATCTCTCCTCTCTCTGTCTGTCTCTTTGTCTCTCTCGACCCATCATTCCGCCTCCCTCTTCTCCTCTCTCCCCCATCACTTTCAATCTCCTCCCTCTCCTTTTCCCACACCAATTTCATTCTCCCTCTCTGTCTTTCCTCCACCCTCCTCACATGGAGTCAGAGGTGTAAATCACACACAGCGCTCGCTGGCTGCACTGGACCGTCAGAGCCTTCTCCAGCCTCTGCTCTTCTGTGGCTTCATGACAGGGCTGCTGTGTTATTAGTCAGTCTGCTCTCTCTCTCTCACACACACACACACACACACACACACACACACACAGGTACACACACAGGTACACACACTCCCACACAGGCGGCTTGTCAGACGGGTAGAGTGTGCGGCTCACAGCGGGTGGTTCTCCTGTCAGTCAGGACCACAGAGTGGAACTGTGGACGAGTGATGCTTACTGGTAGAGAGAGGGCCGAGAGAGGAAGGAACACACATGGAGAGAGAGGGGACGGAGGCCAACGAACACAGGTGTGTGCCGCTGTGTGTGTGTGTGTGCAGTTATGTTAGAGCATCTGTACGTTTGTGTGTTTATGTGTTATCCTTACACTCGGGCTACAACTAAACTATTTATACCAATTATTGATTAATCTATTGATAATTGATAGTCTAATTTAGTCTATAAGATATATAATGTTAGACGATGTATATATATACATGTACATTTACATTTCAAGTTGAATCATGGGAAATGTAGGATACTGCATTTTTGAGGCTCAACCCATACTAGACATCCTAGCTGCTTTCATTTTGACTATTTTTGGGGGAAATCTGTCGCATTACTAAATTGTTTGAGTACAACCATAATGTTCTGTCCACTAATTGAATAAACTAAGCAGTGATCTCAATGAGCCGGCTGGATGTGGTAACCCTGCTTGAGAGTTTGTCACGGCAATCTATCTGCTGCCTTGGAACCTAAGCTTTACAGAACCCTTTATAGACCAGCTGGTGGACGACAGATATCTAGTTTAAATTGCAGATATGTTGGAAATGTTTTCTTTTCTTCATCCTACTACTTTTGGAGAACTTTTAACTTGCAGAGGAAGAGTTTTAGGTTTCCTAATGCTTTGTTTTAGATGAGTATAGTTGGAGTTCTTTGTCAACACTGTACTCCTTTAACCTGATCCCAGGAGGCGCTGCTATACCAAACCCAGTCTGCTACAAATTACCTTTATCTGCAACTCATTTCAAACAGGAGACACTTTTTGTCATTTGTCATTTCTGGCAAGTGTCAGTACTGAAGGCTTTGGTAAAATGCTCAATGAAAATGTATTTCATTTGTGTGGTGTGAAAATATCCAGTGTTGCAATACAATATCCACTGCTATTCATATCATTATGAACTATTTTGAATGGTTATGTGAAGGCATTCACAGCACTTGGTTTAGGTTCGGGAGAGGTTTAATACAGAAAAGTCCTTTCGCTTCATTCGATATAAAAATGTTGCACGTGAACATAATCCAGATAGCGATTACGTTTCTCACCACAAGAAGATTGGAAAAACCAACGGGTACTTTCTAAATGTCATTTCTAAGCTACTGTTGGCTATTTACCAACATGTTCTAATTCCAACTGGTCCCACAATGACTCTGTCAGGCCCATCAGCATCCCTTTCTAAACCACTGGGTAGCCCCGCGGGTCAAACTGTGACCCCCGAGGTTAACGCTGTGAATGCAAACAGAAACACTTGCTTAGGTTCAGTCAACAAAACCACCGAGTTGTGTGTAGAAAAACATCAGGGTTGGGCTTAAAATGTAAACAACGCAACATAAGCACAGAAGCCACGTCACAAACATCAACGTAACTTCTGAATAACTCAACACTGGTCTCCTGGTTGAAAGTCCTGTGTTTGTTTGACCCATCTTGTGTGGGTTTTCTGTCTTTATATTATGTCATCACGCTGTTAAGAGCCACAAATGAAAAAAAAGAAGAAAAAAAACAGACATGATTTTATTAAGATAATATACTTTAGGTTGAATGATGTTTTGAATCAGAATGACGAAAAAAATACATAGTTACATAGAAGTCACACTCTTTTGACTCAAGTGTTTTTAACTGTCAGATTGAAGACACTCAGTATTGCTGTATACCTCCTAAATATTGTGAGGCATTTGTGTCTTTCTGACAACTGCAAAAAGAGCTCAATAGACTGTAATTATGTGTGTATGTTCACAGACAGCGTTAGAAAGAGGACTGCCTTGGCAGTCGGTAAGAGAATGACAGGCCTATCAACAGATTGGAGCGAAGACGACTCCAAGATGTGCCGATACATACTGCTGCTGCGTGACAAGAAAACCCTCGCAACAGAAAGAAATTGAGTGGCTGCAGCAGGAAATAATGATAGAGCCTCAGCACGGGGAAATAGAATAGAAAATCAAACAGTACATGAATAAGAATTTAAAAAAGGTTTACAAACATGTGTTTAGAAAAGTTGTGCAGTTTGGGAAATGTCTGTGTAGTTGTGAAGATGTATACAGCAGCAGCAAGTAGTTGAATGTGTGACTAGGAGTATGCATGTGGAGCTCTTTCCTCTGGACAACAAACCCACCAACGCCCACTGGCTTCTGTCATCAGCTCCGACCGGCGTGATGGGAACACCACACGCTAATCTCCGCCCCTTTTCTGGTGCTATGCTATGTGACACACTTTGTATATGTAATAATAAAATCAACAGGTATTCGGAAACTTATTATAATTTCTTTACGTACACAACCTACAATTAATATGCTCTCCTCAAAGCTACTGGGCTCCATTGACAGGAACAGCCATTTTACCACGCTGATCGCAGTAAAACTCACTTCATTCAAACGCAACAGAAACAAGATGAGACTCATCTGAACCCTATTTGTTAGTCTTTACTGTTCCAACACTCTCCAACTCTGGTTTGAAAGGGAGCCTGAACAAGAAACAGATACTTCAAAAAGTAACCACGGGAACATTTTCACTGTTTTCTATTCCTGTTTCCCGGCGTGTTCGTGAAGTCAAACGAGACACACCAGAAAAACCCCAGGAAGGAACACGCGTCTCTGACAACGGGACAGGAGTCTGTCACCTATTCCGAGCAGGTTTCGCCGCGTCTGGAAAACCTGCATGAAGGCGTTAATTTGGGAGGAAAAGGGTGAAAGAATCACATGAAGCCAACAGATGAATGGATTCAGACGGAAACGTGCCCGTCCTTCAGCTTCCAGTTACAACGGAAGTACGTTGTTATGAAAGGGGTAAAAAATACATAAAGAGGGAGATGTTTTCAAGAGCATAGGTGTGTGTGTGTGTGTGTGTGTGTGTGTGTGTGTGTGTGTGTGTGTGTGTGTGTGTGTGTGTGTGTGTGTGTACCTCTGCACGCCTCTAGCTGGCCCGTAAGAACTTTCCGAATCTCTGACACCCACATATTTTTCACATCCATGGAAGGAGCCTGGGGAAGAATGCACACGCACACACACACACACACACACACACACGCACACATATATATCAAGCAACATGTACACAGAGAGCCTCTTCACACCAACGCGTTAAGTGGGAGAGCTGTGTGGTACGACACTGCCCCCAAGAGGAGGACTGTAGTAAATGTCCCTGAATGCCTTCCAAGAAACATCTACAACAAAATGAAATATTAATGAGATCTTTTGAATAATATTAAAGTGTATCGTTTTCAGTTTTATGACAATTTTATTGAAAACGTTTACATGCAAACTGAAAAAAACAACCACTCACACTTTAACGTTTGTGTTCATTTACATCACCAGATGTATTCATATTTTTTCAGTCTTATTTGCATATGTACAATAAAGTAGTAGAACAGAAGCATTATCAGCAAAATAACTTTCAAGTATTAAAAGTAGTCTTTCTGCAGTAACAGCCCCCTCTGACTGATGTATTATTATATCCCATCATTAGATTTTGAATACTGATGCATTGACATGTGAGCAGCATGTTCCTGTTGTAGCTGGTGGAGGTGGAGCTAGTCTCGACTACTCCAGATGCCCCGAGGGGACGGGCTCCCACAAGAGGGTCACCAGATTGGTCTGAGGGGTGTGGGGTGATCAATGGGGTACGGAAGTATTTAAAACGAGGTTCTCTGACACAAATCTCGATTCATTCGTGTTTTTTGTGTGAAACTCATTCCGCCAGCATCAACATACCTGGATGATGTAAACCTCCTCTCTGCCGTTGTACCACACCTCAAACTTCTTGATGTCGCCTTTGACGTTCTCTGTGATCCCCACAGAGCTCATCTGGACAGACAGAGGCACAGAGACACGGTGAGAGGCAGCACAGCTGTCATCAGCAACTGGTGAGCATGTGAGTGTGTACGCGGGTCATGGCCATGTGACCTGTTAGACAGACCCACAGCAAGCAGCGTTTGCATTCTGCTGCCTTGAAGTCCCCATCATGAAGGAAAGAGCACATAGAAGACGAAACATACATTGACTTTTAAACATAAACGTATGGTGTGTGTGTGTCAAAGCCTGATGTATCGTCTTCCTCTGAGCCACAGAGCTCCATTAAAACACATCAATGAGCCTCCTGCTGCACTGACGTGTCCCTTCACCCCCGTGAGCACACACTGAGGTTCATCTGGGCTCAGTCCCACGTCTGCCGCCTTACAACACCATGTTTTATACTGATGCGCTATATACGGCCATGCTTTTGTGGCAGGAGCGTATCATAATAATAATATAATAATAAGCACATTTTACACATAAACATATATATACATAAAATGCTGCTCATAGTATCGCAATAAAAGCAAAACGCAATTGAAAAAAGTTATAAAATAGAATAAAAGTTCCATTAAAAATTCAGATAAATAAAAGTATTAAAAATGGTGTTAGAATGTTTTTTAATAGTAGTTGATTTTAAAAACTGTCAACAGAGCAGCTTTTCTATGTGCTCTCTTCTCCCAGTCTTTATTAAAAGTCTGGTGGTTCAGAGTTCAAGTGTTCCTATCAACTTGTTTGTAGTGAAGTATTGCAGTAGTCCAACCTGCTAGTATTCTCATGAAAGCATGGTGCTGATGAGATTTGGCACTCGAATGCATCGCCAACGACAACTTTGATTGAACCTGAACGCACCTCCAGACACAAGCTGGATCCATCGTCACAGAATGGGCCAATTGTAAGGAGGAAAGGAGCTCCGCCCATCATCAGCAGTGTCATAATGGACTGACCCTGCTCTGATGGGGGTCACTGGATGTGGGTTTCAGCACATGGACTCCTCAGACCTCATTAGAGCCCTGCTACTGTTCATGACAGCACAGGAACACACGCGTGATACACTCAGATGTTTTGCTGACCCAAAAAAGAAACGTGACTGAACTTCTTTGGTACTTGACTTCCGTTGCGAGTGGCTTTCTGTGGACTTGTTCTGAAGGGAACCTGAGGTGCTGTACAGCATATTCATCAGGGACAGCTCAGTTCCCTCAGGCTTTCTGGGGAGAAATGCTTCCAATCCACTGCTGGTAAAGAACAGCATGTCTTTACATGCCATGAGATGAACAGTCTGTACAGTCAGCGAGTTTTTAACTCAAATGTGGAATGTGAATTTTTCTTGACTTCCATAATACTTTTAGGTTTTTTTTTTTAGGTAATTTGTGGGTGTGAGTGTGGCCACTTGAAGTCAGTGAAAAAAACTGAAACACAACATTATCACCAGTCTTTGAGTCTTAGCATCCATCCAGCTGAATGTGTAACTGTGCAGTGGTTCGCTAACACGTTAGCCCTATCAACTTTATCAGTCAACTTTTTGAATCACTTATCTATTCTCTTATGTGTGTGGAGAATGTGTTCTGTAGGTCAAGGGTAAGTTGGAAAAGACGGTACATATTTGTATAATGCTTCTTCATCTTTTATAGTAATACACTGTTTAAAAGAAAAAAAGATATATATGGACTAGATTTATCTTGAAATGAAATGAGGTCACCATTTATTTATTTTCTTGAACAACACACAAATCAAACACAAACAAAAAATAATAGAAGTATGCGTGGGGGTAAATGAGTAAACCTCCTTTTCTTTTTTCTTTCTCTTCCTTTGTTATCTCACGTCCTTTTTGGGAAACAATGTAAAGACTGAAGCATTCTGAATCCTGTATAAATGTCTAGATTATTGCACACATGCTTCATAAGCCAAAAATGTATCCATGTGCAGCTTTGATGTTCCCAGAACTATCAAGATGATAGCATGTAATATATGAATTTGCACATAATACTACAACAATTAAAATTGTTGTATTACTTTCACTGAAATGTCTGGTCTGGTGAAAAAGGCTTAGTAATATTTCTGTGAGCTGCTGTCTGCCCTGGACCACCACCTAGCAGGATCACTCATCCTGTTTACAACAGTCATCACAAGACATCATGTTTCTCAAGATCAACAGTTTTTACAATCATTCATCTTTGAAATGTTGTGCCTCGCCATCTCCAACCCCAACTTCCTGTTTCCTGTTGGACTGCAATGTCAGTGTGTGTGTATATGTGTGTGTGTGTATGTATGTATGTATGTATGTATGTATGTATGTATGTATGTATGTATGTATGTATGTATGTATGTATGTGTGTGTGTGTGTGTGTGTGTCTGAGTTGAACAAGGTAAGAAGTTGGACAGTTATTGTTAAATACACTCTAACACTGCTTGTTAAAGGAATACTTCAACCTTGACATGAGCATTTGTATACCAGTTGCTCTCCAGGTCTTACCTTGAAGCAACCCAGTTGTATGCTCACTACGTCCCAAACACATGTATCTTTACTAAAACCTTACTATTTAAAATAATCCCTCCACTATCGTCTCATGATTGCACAAGTCTGTGTATGAGACAGTAGTCGCACTTATGATTTTGGAGAGAATGCATGTGTTTGGGAAGTAGTGAGCATATGACTGGATAAATGAGACTGGGAGGATTATACTGCCACTTGTCTGAGAGTTTGTAACAAGTTGTCCTTGTTTTAGAACTTTAACCCTTTCAAAATGTGTTTTCACTTCATGAAAGTTAATTGTAACAATGTCTGTTACATTCCATCACGATGCTTTTATCACATACATTCTGTGTACCCTACACCATAGCTACACCAACTCAGTTAAGTTCAACTTCAAACATTTTTGTCTCGGACACCCATAAAATGAGCATTCAGGAATTGCTGTTTCAGGCCTTCAGACTACAGTGAGGGCTTTACCACTTTACCACACACCGAGGAGTGTCATCAACCAAACAAAAGGGACAGCTGGAGAAAGAATCCTCTGCGACTGACCTTGAGCGAATGTTTGAAGCTGTAGGACGGGGTCTTGTCGTGTCCATCTGTGGTCTCCTCTCGTTTCTTACAGAACAGCATCATCTTGTCGTACAGGAACAGGTGCCTCTGCATGGGCTTGAACCTGGCCAAGTCCTTCACCTGAAACCAGGAGAGCGGTAGTTTTATCTGTATGCCTGTGCAATAATCATTCCACTGTTCAACTATCATATTCATGTTGATAAATAGTTTTGTTTTCAAATTAAGTGTGGTAACAAACAACTGAGAACTGCTACATAGTACTAGTATTGCTAACAATTGTGTTTCTCCAGACTAACGCCATATTTCTCATAAACCCTCTCGTTTCCTCCCCTGTGTTTTCGTGTTATCATCTCTTCCCTTACTGAAAAGAATATGTGTTTTACAGCAGATGTTTTTCTTTTACTATCAGCAACTGCAACAACTACTGCAGTCTCCATTTGCAGCGACCTCGTCCTGTTTTGTGCAGACACACCTGAGAACGTGTTTTTTCTTTTCCCCTGTTTTTCATTTGATAACTTTGATGAATATAAAATGCTAACAGCATTTACTACAAATCACATCTCATCTTTCAACTAATCAATCCCCAACCCTGCTGCTCTGTTGAGGACTTTTCAGGAGCCCCACGCTCATTTTCCTATTCAGCTAATTTCCATACAATATGAAAATCTATTAGCGCGTCTCTAAACTTGCTTATGTGGTTTAGTCCATCCAACCCTCCATCCATCCCTCCAACCATCCCTCAACCATCCCTCCAGCCATCCATCCATCCATCCATCCATCCAACCAACCCTTCATCCATCCATCCATCCATCCATCCATCCATCCATCCATCATTCCATCCAACCATCCAACCCTCCATCATTCCATCCATCCAACCAAGCATCCAAGCATCCATCCAACCATCCAACCATCCAACCATCCAACCAGCCATCCATTCATCCCTCTATCCATCTATCCATCCATCTATCCATCAATGGAATGGTAGAAAAACTAAAAGCAGCTAAAACTTGCAGAAACACTTTGTTCTTTAGATGTGTTCTGCTTGACGAATGTTAAAAAGATAGGCGTGGTTTATATTAAGTACTTCTAGTGACGTAGGGACAGTAACACTACTGGAGTGTGGGGTTGTACCTTGCTGTGGCCTCTCTTGTGATCAGTCCACACGTTAAAGGATCCCTGCATCAGCAGTTTTCCCAGTTCACTCAGGTTCCCCTGTGAATATCAACAAAGAGACAGTTTAGAGCACCACTCAGTACAGTCATCGGTGGCAGCCATTTTATGTGCAGAGTGCAGTTCTGTTGCTTTCGTGGATTAAGAAGGGTTAAGGAGAAATAAAGAAAAAGTATAACGCTTCTACCTGTAAACTCTTATTTAAGTACCGCTGTCAAATTTTACAAGCTGGAATGCACATTAACCCCCCTTTCTAAATAAAAAAGAGTCTTTGCACTGCCATGCAATAATGCACAACCTGGACCATAGCTTGTACCTTGCTAATAGCTACATGATAGCTAATATATGTCACACACACACACAACTCATGACCACACAGATTGCATATGTACGGAACATGTCTGCAGACAGCCAATGTAAGAAACCATGTGCACGGTCCACATGTGTTTTGGAGTACATCTGGTCCTTGAAGTCGATTAGATCCATTCAAAAAATTCGGAAAACATGTTTTTTCACAGGCATCAATAAGTTTATTTTTATTATTATCTATTGGCATTATAAATTATGCAGTTCAGCAGTTGCTATGAAGATTATAACACTCCTATAGGGTTTCTGCAGAGCATCCTGTGGTTTAACACCCAACAATCACCTGTGATGGAATGAATTGAATCATCCATCTCCGACTGTCACATTGAATTGACCGCCTCCTATATACAGGAAGTCACGGATAGCTTAAGAAAGTGTCACTTTTGATGTGGATGTCCAATCAGGGTTGATGGTGAATGTAGTCCTTTGAAGCAATACATTGTGAGCTATAGAAACCCAAAAAGCTGAGATATCCTACTGTGAAATCCGTTGTATTTCATGCATCCAGAGCTGTCGCTTGACTGAACTTCCTTTTCATCCCTTGTTTTGCAAACTAGTTATGTTTCCAACCACAAAAGTGGCATCCCAGAATATGAGCGCAGAGGATGTTTTTGACGAAGATACATCCTACAGTGTTTTGGGTGACTCGGATATTCATTGGAGCAGCGGACAGAGGCGGAGGCTGCAGCAGCAATGGGATTAAATGGCCGACAGGGACCTTGCAGAACTTTAGCTGCCGAGTGCAAACACCGACTAGTGTTGCCTTTGATCACATTTCAATCCAATGCCAACGGAAACAGAATCATTCCCCTCAAATTAATTTTAGCGAGGGCTGTTTTTGTTAGATGCCGTCGCCGCCAACAAGCCCGAGAGTGTGTGCGTTATATGCATGAAAGTGCATAACGCCGTGTTGCCGTCTTGGTTCATGCTGGTTCGGACAACGAAGCCTCCTTATAGAAGCAACTCAGCTACACTATGTTTTGGCTTAGCGCCAGTAGCTCGAGCTCAATGCATCTTGGTACATGTAGGCACTGCCGGCACGGCTCCACAGACAGGGGAACTCAGCTGTCTGAATCAATATAGCACGTATTGAGAACTGTATTGCTTCAATGGACTACATTTACTATCATAATAATTAATTTTCCCTTTAAGTAAGACGTTTTTGGCTTCTTAAGTCATGTTGACACATTCCCTCTTTATTTCTGTCACAGTCCAGCTCAGGGAGGACAGCTTTTACAGATATTTTCCTCTTTGGGCCCCTTGGTACCACTGCTGACACTGCTAAGTTCGTTAAACTTAATTTAGCTGAATTTCCGACAGCTGGTCTTCAATTTCTGCTGTGGGAAGTTGTTGTTCACAAATGGAGTGGAACATGCAGCCTTATATAACAAATCATTGGCGTTTATTATCCTCATGACCAAATCTCACGAACAAATCGCAGCTGCTCATGAACAGGCAGAATGACTCAAGTTTGTACTAAGCAATTAAAGACAAGTTTGTGCTTCCAAGAAAGTTTGTTCCAATCAATCGTTGGAGGTATCCTCTCAGAAAAAAAGTTAATTCAGATAGGTAAAAACATGACAGACCATGTTAAAATGAGCATTGCTACAGTGGGATGTAGCTGCATAACCAAAGTGTTCATTTGCTTTCAGAGAGTCCCCTTCTGGAATCAAACGCTTGGACCAGGATCTAGCCCGTCAATTTCATTTCTTTCTAGAAGTAAAATCCTCAACTTTGTCAGATGCCAAAGACTTAAATCAGCTTCCATCAAACCTTAACTGGGATACACCATCAGCTGGACGTCCTGTATGACATCACTGACTGTGGGATGGTATCACTCACATACTTTGAACTAATGCAAGTTCTTCCAATATTGTTAAAATCATAAAACTCATTATGATTTTAAGTTTATAATGTATGTATGTGTATTGTCTTTATTATAATATATTATATTGTCTTTATTATTTTATTTCTTTATTTATCTTACTGACTGATTAGATATTATACATTTTAAAAACTGGTGTCGAAAAGAAGAAAATTTTCCCCTACAATTGATGAATGTCATAATCAGAAACACTATTTATTATGGTCATAATATACATCAATGAAGAACAATTCCATGATTGTGATACTTTTCCAGTGTTACATATTGAGTTGTAAATGCTAATGATTTGCTGTTATACTCAAGCTAACCTCTAGTATTGAACAATAAAAAAGTAATCACAAAATATCAGCTTCTTTTTTACTTCTTTGTATTTCTTCGTCATGAAATTTTACACTTTCTCAATTTCAAAGTCATGAATCCATAGACGTTTGCCCAGAGTGGATTATTCCACGTCTTAGAGTGAGCTGTATCTGCACTGCACTTGTCATTTTTAGAGACTGTCTGCTCAGAAATAAATGACAGAATCAGTGATTCCAGCAAGTGCTTCAAAACTACATCTGTTTACCCATGATCGCAAACTGTGTGTCTCTGTGTAGCCAAGCAGATCCATACCATGATAGACTCACTGTTTCCTCTATGCACCGTCTCAGTGCAGAAGAAAAGTCTTTGAAACAGCTGGTGAGAGTAAACACACAGATATCAATCGCCAGGGAGTGAGATGGAATCGACATTTTTCCTCACTAAGAATAAAACGCACACATCCAAAGAATCACAACAACTTTGTTGTGGGTGTTTGGTTAATAAATTATTTGGAGCTGAGTTCAGGTGGTGTGGACAGACTTTTACTGGGAGCCTCAGTTTTTCATGCTTATTTTATACCTTAAAAAAACAGCAAAGGTGTACTCCAAAAGAGGCTGTGCTCTCAGAAGTCTTTATACAATCATCAAAAGCACACACTGGAGTCTTAAAAGAAAGGTCTGCAGAAACATCTCCAGCAAAAGGAAAAAGCCTAGTGTGCTTTTCAGCACAATGTGTCTCATCAAGTCGGTCTATTGCTCCATATCTCTCCTTTGATATTCGTAGATTGGAATCACTGTGTACGACTGTCTGATGGAACCTCACATTGGCCGTTTCCAAGCGAACCCGTCGTACGGTTTAGTTGCAGTGAGAACATAATCCGACCCGATTGCAAAGACAGAATCAAAACGCAGGGGATTACAGGCTGCGGACGTTTGTTGAGATGGAGACAGGCAACAAGAGGTGTAACGGGAGTGGGAGAGAACTGACTTCTGCAGAAAGCTGATGTTTGCTCCACATCTGGGCTTATAGAACATACTACATGCTAAATAAAGTCCACAACAATAGGGATGTTCCTAAAGTCATTCGGGATAAACTAGAGGTGAAGGGATTCCCGCTCGTAGATCCGTGTGGAGTCAAAGTGCTTGAAGACTTAGGTTGTGAAACCAAACCAGACCAAATAGAGAACGGACCAGAAGTATCAGTTCCCACCTGATTTGGACCGGCCAAACAAACTAAGGCTTGTGAAACCTTCCCTAGTTGTGAAGTCATTTCAGAACGTATACGATGCATGAATAAATCCACAACTGATTGTTCAATTTGTAATGGTCGCATATGTCCATCCCTTGGTACGAATGAATGGGAAACGCGATTTGTGTTTATTTGCCTTTATGTTGTACCGGTAAGGATTATCAGTAGCCATAAAAGAAGCATAGGAGAAGTTAGGATATTTTGTTATTGTTGTTATAATTTATATTGGTACTCGCATGTATAAAATGTGTCGGGGGGGAAGTGACGCGAGGTGTGTGTGAAGCGCGCAGACAGGGGAAGGAGTCGATGGTTCAGTGGACTCGGCCAGCCTAGGATTCCGGCGACTGCTCCGCGGTGGATCGGGAATATACTTTCGTGTGGATTACAAACCGGAGTCTGCGCCGGATTGCGGCCCGCCGGGCCTAGCTGATCCGGACTGTGGTGAGAAAGCCTCGTTCCGAGCATAAGGAGCGGCGGCGGCTCGCCACGCTTCCGCCTGTCCGTTGACTTTGTTTTTGCCGGCTTGGGGGATTATTTTGCTGCTGGACTTTTCGGGATTATTGGGGGACTTTGGGATTGAGGGTTTTGAGTTGTAGTTTGGGAGGGGTTATTGTTGATTGTTAATTGTGTATTGCGCCGTAGCCCCGTGGTGCCGTTTGTCAAGTGTGTTTGTTTCCATAATTACATTTGGGTTACAACTGACTGTGCTGATTTCGTTTATTGATTGAATCTGCCCTTTTTGTTATTGTTTCACATAAATTGCATGCACTTAACGTCAGATCTGCCCGTCCCTTTTTAATTTAGCGTTGTGCTTTTCCCCTTCGGTTTGATGAGGAGGGTGAATTGTTACAAATTAACTAATCAAGTTGTTTCCATTGTTAGCTCAAGCCTTCATTTTAGTAAGGCACATTATGATGTCTTTTTCTTAATGGCTGTCTCTCTGATCCACATCAGCACAATGCTAATCATGATGAAGAGACGGGTCCACCATCACCCCCTGCACTCTTCCTTTCAACCCATTTCAAACCCTGATCAACTAATGCATGTTTGGATTGCTGTTAGCAGTACAGCTAACGCTGCAGTGGATCATGGGAGAGTGAAATACAACCGGAAATTAAATCCAACAGCTCTGTAACTCAACAGTGGTTGGCTCAACTTCATTTCAAAAGTCCGTCTACTTTCAACGTATCTCAACAAAAAAGCATTAGTTGACATAACTAGTCATCTTAACTTAGGAACACATAATATAGAAGTTTAAAAAAAACACTGATTTGACATAACCAGCTGGTCATACAGCTCTATTTATCAAGTATTCTCAACTTCTTCCTCTTTGCACATGATGATGATGTCGATGAAGAATGAATTCCACTCACTGACCTCAAAGCCAGTGATGGCTATCTGGTGCATGGAGTCGTTGACAGACTTGATGATGTCCAGCATGGTGGATAAAGCCTCCTCCAACTCAGCCGTCCCCTCACCCTTACTGCACTTCAACATCTCCTGGAAACAGGAACGGGGCAGAAAACGATTGAATTAGTAAGGATTCCAAAAGAATGAAGACTGACAATGCCATTTGTTCCCATGTGAACCCATTTGAAAAGTTTTGTAAATTTGTACTTCCGTTATCTTTCATTATTTTTTTTATTTTGTATTTTTTCAAAGGTCAAAACACTGGGTGAGTAAAACACCAATAACTGGGAACTGTGATACAATTCTAGCTGGGGCTGGTGAAGCTGACCATTATGTAAATTAAGTCAAGAAGCCGCTGCCATGTTGCCGTGTGAAGGCATAAGATGTGCTCTGAATTCCGTATTGAGCACCTTAACATTTAATTTGGTGTTACAAATGATTTGTGGTACCTTCTGACTGCATATCCATAAAAAGGGCTGTTAACAAAATCTACTTAATATTAATAACTTCAAAACGTTCTGTTACTGGAGTGCCTCGGTAGTGCAATGGTTGCAGTGCATGCCACGGAACCGGTTCGATTCCGGCTGTGGGACCTCTGTTGCTCATCATACCCCTCTCCCTCGCTACTGACTCAAACAACAAAAAAAATAAACTTCAAAACAAAACAAAAAACTGGATGAAAGTTCAGACATTCGACCTCTACACGCCAACTCGAGGGTCTAGCAGTAGATGCTTATAACTCTGGTGAAAGACTGCAGCCTCACTGTGACTCCAAGCTCAAAAAAAGGTTTTAGGAACTCCTGTGGGGGATTACATGCAGCAGGCTGAACTAAATGCCCTGTTATTAATGGACTGAAATATCAGTCAAACATAATTTGGATAATTTTTAATGAGAGATTGTAGCCAAATCAAAGAAGCTTCTCAACCAAAGAGCAAGCGAACAGGCTTCAGAGCTCATCCAGCTGACAGCATTCGGAGTGTTGTGTTTGTGTACCTTGAGCATGAGTTGGTATTTGGTGATCCTCTGGACAGGCTTCAGCAGGTAGGCATCCAGAGACAGCTTGTGGTCCAGTTTCTTCTGGCATTCCTGTCATCACAAACACCAAGCATTCTCCATCAGGAGGGGACACGAGACAAGCCTCCATGACTTAGTGTTAAAGTACATCTTCATGTAGACACACCTGAAGTGTGTGTGTGTGTGTGTGTGTGTGTGTGTGTGTGTGTGTGTGTGTGTGTGTGTGTGTGTGTGTGTGTGTGTGTGTGTGTGTGTGTGTGTGTGTGTGTGTGTGTGTGTGTGTGTGTTACCTGAAAGAACAGGCTGTCTCCACACTGTCTCCAGAGGACTTCAGAACGGGGTTTGTTCTGACAGTACTTCTCATACACCTGCAGCTCTTCTTTCTGACAACACAAAGACTTGTCTGAGTGAAGAGGCGGCCTTACAGGAAATCAACTCTTGTCAATCAACTCACCGGCACATCTCATCTCCTCATTCATTAAAGGAGCCCACCATCACGAGACAAACCGTATTTAACCCTGTTTCCCACAAAATATGCCTACAAATTATTAATTTGCTGTGCCAAATCTCATTTAGAATGTTTAAAACTGTGAAATGGTCGATATATATGGTATAGTTGTTACATCACAACCGTACAGAAATCCTGACGGCTCGTTTAAAGCCACAGTTCATGAATACAGGCTGTGTGTATTATTTCTACATGGATTAAGCAATTTGATACTTTCACAGTATTCATGTAGCACTTAGCCATGAAAATCTCACTTTTTACAATATGGGACCTTTAAAGTCTATGCGTCGTGCGAGCCATGATGATAGCTTTGCTCTAGAAAATCTTTTTGATCTCCTCTGACTACAAATGATGTTGTATGATGCGGACATGGCGTTAAACAAGCAACAAACTGTATGAACTTTATGGTTTCTTTCTTGTATTTCCTGCCCAGGCTCTGTCCCTCCTGTCTCCAGCTCCTGCTCACCTCCCTCAGACCACGTATCCTCCTCCCACTTCCGGACCCTTGCTATGCAGCGTCTTGCTACCTGTCTACTTCCTGCTATCCAGCCTGCCTGTTAACTGTCTGCCGGACCCACTGCCTTTTGGACTCTTGATCACTTTAAGCTTTAGAAAACAAATCCCAGAACTCATCCTGCTGTTTCCTCGTCTGTCTGCATTTGGGTTAAATCTCTGTGTCCCTGCACTGACACTTGTGACAACTTTAGTCCATTGAAGCTGTGCCTGCACTGAACTGGGTTCCTTTTACACCCTGGAGAAAAAGTTGACCCATCCCCCCCGATCGACATTGTATAAGTCACACTCGGCACGACCTCCTCAATGCACCGTCTTTGAACGGTTCACATTTCGAGGGAGGACAGTCGGAACGGAAGACCTACCTGAATACGGAAATTAATAAAAAAAGAACTAGAGACCGGATCTAAAAAGGAACCCAAGGAAATATATACTGTATATACACTACATAAATAATCAATTGCAAGTAAAAGTAAAGATGAAGTATCAGTAAAACTTACTTCAAGTACTAAAAGTAGTTTTTAAAATTTGTATTATTCAGGAGTGAAAGTGTAAATGAACAAAATACAAATAATGATGTAAAATACAATTCCACAACTACAGTACTCACCCTTTTCAGAAAGCAGGTTCCCACCAGCTCTGGTTTCTCTGCACAGTTCTCCAGCTCCCTCAGAAATGTCCTGCAGGCACATTGTGAACAAAGAGAATAAGAACACACACTCTTTGGAAGCTGGAAGCTACATTACTAACGTGTGTAAGCAGTTTTTACCTTCAGCAACTTGAACATTCCTTCAGTGCATGTGCTGGAGTCATTCTTCTGTAAGCTGGCCGTTAACTCTACTCATCTCATTATCAAAACTAAGCATTCATGTGTTTGTTAAATATGACCAGCATGTGAAAACCCCTCCCCTTCTAAAATGAAACTCTGACAATTTTACACATGAGTGTCAGTTGACTCGTCCTGTGAAAACAGTTGTACACTTTTGAGTGTCTTCTGTGTCTCTTTGGTGCTTTGTCAAGTCTGAGAACGTTTCCTGTGACGATGTCATGAAGGTAATCTCAGTTTGAACCTTGAGACCACAAAGTAAGTAAGAGTTTGAAAGATGTGTGCATATTCCAGGCAGGGAGGATCGAAGAAAAGTATCCTACTGATTGCATTATGGATATAATACCTATGAAAATTGATGCGCTGTATTTCGTAGATATCCCACGAAAACAATTTGTATGTAATCCACGTAATCACGCACCAGGACGTATAAAGAGTGCAGGTGGATACGTTGAACAAAAAACTGTCTTTCACCCAAGAGACCGCTGTGAAACACAAAGTTAACGTTGGTTTATTTGTCCCGTAACGTCTGTAGTTATTCTAACCAAAACCGCAATCCTTCCCTAAACCTAACTAAGTAGTTTCCTGTGAAGACGGAAGTTTGTTTTGAAAAGACTGTATGCATGTGACGAGAAAAAATGGATGATGATAAGTTGAGTGACTAAAAGTATTATCTTTTAATCCATGGATCGATGGAGTACTCCTTTCAAAGCGGTGGGCCCACAACAATTTGGGTCTCGGCCCTTGAAATGTAAAAACCAAGGAGTTCAAAGGTGAAGAGTTTAGAGAGGAGGAGATTAAAGAAGTGGAAAGAATCCCAGGCAGTCTAATAACAGCTCCACCTCACACTTGTGCAAATCTTTAGGAAGGGCAAAGTGGATCAAATCCAACTCGTGAGCACAAACTAACTGCTGAGTAAACTGCTCCCCTGAACAGCAATGGTCCAGTCATAGCAACGGGACAGCAGCTTCGTCCAGCTTTGGATTCCTCAACATGCTGGAGTGCTGTGCAATGTCAGCCCCAAAAATAACGTTCCCAGACAATGAAACTGCATTGCCAATCAAGCTTCAGGAGAAACTTATTATTTCTACATTTGTTTCTAATCGAACTGTCACGGCCAAGCCGTGCCTCCTGCCTGTACTGTGTGTGTGGTAGGGGCGTGGCCCTGGACTGATCTCCTCCTGGCTTCCGGATTACACTCACCTCACCTGCTCAAGCAACCAAGCTGCCTTCAATCCACTAATCACCCTGCAGTATATCTACCCCGGTTCGTCATCGCCAGATCGTTGTCTCGACTAACCTGGTAGTGACTGCTCCCGGCTGCTCTGTTGACGAGTAACCTCAGAGATTGAACCCAATTGTTTTTGACTTGCCTCTGACCCTGTCTTTTGTTTTCGCAGTCATCCATCCTCCCGGTTCCCCAGTCTGTCTGCCGTTCCCCGACTGTTCCTCCATAGCTGTTCCCTGGCAATAAACTATTTCCTCCTTCTACTCCCTGGTCTACGTTTGGGTCCGCCACCACATTATCGTAACACGAACTCCGCATCGGGAGGAGGTTAAAGTGGAAACCAATAGTCAGTGTTGACTTATTTTAATTTATTTTAAATGTTTTACATATTGTAACAGGGTTTTACGGCGGACGAGGAAAATAGTGGCAGCACACTTTAATTTACTAAACTCAAAGTCACACAAACAAAACTCAGTCAAGAGCCCTATTACAAAACTAGAAACTCAAAACTATCTCAGCCGGTCTACAGGTTCCAACTAGCACCCTGGAGATCTTGGGGAGACGTGGCGTGTGCCACCAGATCGTGTTTCCTGATTGTTCTTTGTTCACCTCCCTGATGAGGAGTTCAGCTCCAGGTGTGTCTCTTCCCTTCCCACACCTGATCCCAACGCTCTCCTCTGGGAGTGGGTGGAGCCCTCTGCCAGGAATGTAGGTGCCTCTAATAACCCCGCCCCTTACAGTACAGATGTACTTATTTGAAGGATTAAAAACTATGTTTGTCTTCTCAAATGTAGGCTAACAATGTTAGCATGCTCAGCTAAGTAGCTTATTACCTACAGTATTAACCTAGCATAACTCCCAAAGCCGAGAAGCATTGGCTAACTACATTTAGTTTTGGTATTACAGGAGGTACAGGATGTTAGAAACAATCCCTTTCAGGATCTTACAGCCCAGTCTCTTTACCTGAGACAGGCTTCTTAAAACATATCAGTTTGTCCTCATCCTCAAAGCCTTTTTCTTTTGTAAAGGGAAACATATTGTTTGAAAATACAAATAATGAATTTAACATGTTTTATAACAATAGTATAGCAATAGTACTAGTAATCACCAGCTCTATGTTGCATTAGAGGAATCAGTGTGTTTATTTTATTCCTTCTACGTGAATCATCAGCTGGATAGGATGCTGACATTTTGCCCGGGATAAAGAAAAAAGCTTCAGTCTTTAAGTGTAAATGGGTTGATACATGTTAACAAACAGGATTGACATTGAACCAGCTAGCACACCACAGCCACGACAGCTGATTATAGAAACACTGCCTCTGTATGTAATGTGCTTTTTGTCTGTATGAAGTCTGCTTTCCGATGTAAGGAGAGAGGTGATTTCAACTGGGAGTCACAGAGATGTCTATTTGATGTTCCTCCCACTACTTAAATAGTAGATCTTGATCCTAACGTGGGAAAACTCCTAGAAGTCACTAAACCAGTTATTGTTTGTGTGCGAGTGACTTCAGCAAACAGACGAGCTGGAATGCAAACTGTGGGTGGACGGATGTGAGTGGAAAGACAAAGCCCAAAAAAACTAAACAAATTAAATTGATGAAGGGGCATCAAAATAGTCACCAGGTCTCTGATAACACAATGAATTAATATCAATACTAATAAGAGGGCTTCAGACAGTGATACAGCCCTTTTTTAATCTATTATGCACCATATTCATGTCTAGCATTTGAACCTGTGGTCATTCTTGTTTGTTACCGATATGATATGTGTCCAAGATACAGTAGAGCATAAGGCAGGACGATTTACTAAATGCATTCCGCCTACCTGTTGTGGAATTCATATATCTCTGGCAGGTTGCCGAACAGCACATCCCTTTTGTTGTCCAGCGACGGAGGGATGAGGTGGCTGAGCTCTGAGTTATCCAGCTCTGCAAAATAACCCTGGAAAGAAGAGGCAGAAGAAGAAGAGATTCTTAACATCGGCCCATCTGCAGTGTCAAACTTTGGCTACTAACTCGACACCTGTGGGTGATGAGAATGACTTATAGACCAACATACACTAACGCGCAACGCTCTGTTCAAGTAATCAATATAATCAGAATCAATGCATTCCTCCTGGAGTTTATTTATTTGCATTAAGAATTTCCCTACTGAATTTATAAAATTGAATACTAAGAGCTACAGCACAGACAAGCCATTTGATTTTCTTCGATTATAATTTTTCTTTTTCTTTTTTACTACCGGTACTAACTGAGCACTATATGCTACTGTTACACTAATAAAAGTAACAGATTTGACCGGCCCTGTGAATCGGATGGAATTTAGAAATTAGCTCTGTACTCATGACAGCACAGCCCCTTTGGGGGTTTTGTTCTAGGATCAGTGTGTAGCACTTAGTGGCATCAAGTGGTGAGGTCGCAGGTTACAACCAACCAAGCGAGAACTACGGTGGCCTTCAGGTAATGTTAAAACATGAAAGTCTCTCTTTAGAGCCAGTGTTCGGATTGTCCATTCTGGGCTACTGTAGAAACATGGTGGACTCCTTGAAGAAGACCCGCTCTCTATATGAAGGACTAATTCTAAGCTAACAAAAACACAACAATTCTTACTTTCAGGTCATTATACACCAATGAAAACAGAGTTATGAATACTATATTCCATGTCTGCTACTAAGTCCCCCTAAACTCTACACACTGTCCCTTTAACAACAGCGATTTATTCCGTTTACAGTACATATAATTAGCTCTGTTTGCTTTAAGTATAAAATGCCATGGACTGCATTCACTTAGATTCCATCAGGAATAGACTATTATCAATAAATGTCCACTTCCGGTGAAGGAAGTATTCATAAACCTTATGGGGGACTTTACATCCACAAGTGGATTTACTACTCATGGGGGGTACAGCTCAGCCAGTAGCTGTGTCCTCTGTGTCTGAGGAGCTGTCTGAGACTTCACTTGGGTATCTCCTCTTGGACGTGTTTAACAGAAAGCTTGTGTTAAACGCTAGTGGCATGTTTGAAAGGCCTTTTAGTTTACCAGGCAGAAGAAGAACAGACACTAACAAGTTGCATTCTGGGATATATAGGATCCAGTGCCCATGGTGATGGACCCATAGACCAAATGATGATAAACAGTTGATCCATTATCAAAGTAGTCGCCTATCAATTCTCTGTTGATCAACTAATTGATGAAGGAACTAGTCATTGCAGCTCTATTGTCCTGCATGCATAATTTGACTTCAATAACAGGAGAATAAACTAGAAACTTTCACTGAGTAGCGTGCAGATCTCCATCAGGTGTCTCCTCTCCCAAACAAAGAAGAGTTCACTCTGTCAGTCTAAAATCTATTTCAAACATTTTAAATTTTACCGGTAATTATTGATGTCAATGCAATTTAAAGGAAGTTAAATAATCCCGGTTTATTACAACGTGTTGTATTTGTATTGCTCCGTTAAAATCAATCAAATAAAAAAGTCAAAAGTCATCAGTTTAGTCAGATTATGTGGTGGTCAAACCAAAAGTGAACAAGAATGAAATGTCAGTTTGTTATCGCTGAAAACTGAAGAAACTTAGTGAATATTAGCGAATAGCCAATGCCCAAGTGGAAATTTACTGGATGGTCCTTTAATGGGTGAATTAAAGGGGCACGTTAAACATTCAACAATAGCATGAAAAAGAGAAGAAGGACTGAGACTAATACAAATTCAACTAAACGATGGAGTATCGCATCTGTTTGTTTAATGCAGTGTTTCTCAAACTGTGGGGCGCGCCCCTCTAGTGGGGCGCAGTGGTATGACAGGTGGGGCGCAGGGGGAAATGCAGAATATTTTTATTTCAAGAACTTTATTAAGAACTTCAAATATTACAAAAGTACAAAGTACACGGACATAAAACTTGCTGTGTTCACACCAAAATACGAATATTCGCGCCGCTTTACGCTCGTGAGTTTACTCGCCGGATTATTTGTGGTTATTTCGCTTCATCGCGCTAGACGCGTCGGAGAGGGGGCGTGGCTTATCTTCGTAGAAATAGTTAATTTCCGCCATCCACCGTGGAATAAATAACCACTATTTCTGCTTTGTACGTGTTGTGGAAGTCCCACAAAACGTCGGAACATCAGACGCCCTCGTGTCTGGGTTCATAACATCATCCGTAGCCGCACACAGCTTCTCCAGGATCGGGAGGACTGCCGCTTCCAGTCTATCAACTTCTCCTCCATAGTTTCTCGCAAGACGTCAGTGATGACGGGCGGAGCTTCTCGACGCTGATTGGCTTTCGTAACACAGCGTCACGCGAATGAGGCGAATTGTTCGCGTCGCGTCATTCGCGCCGCCCGGCGGAAATTCGTGTTATTCGCATCTGTGCAGTGACTTTGTGTGTAATCTACTCGCGCGAAAAATTTACAGCGCTTTTGGTATGAACACAGCAGTCATTAATAAATACATGGCGAAATGCCTGTACTTTTGTGTAAATGTTTACGTTACGCCGTTAACAGGTTACGTTTGCGCATGCGCGACTCACACGGGCGTTCTGCTTCCCTTCGCCACATCCTACCTCTGAGAGATCGGCTGCTCTGCTGTTGCCTCTCTCCAAACAAAGTACAGATCTGAGCTCTACATGGAGCCTGGATTGAGAGTCTGACACCCCGTTTTAAAAAAAATATTTGTAGTGGAAAGCAGCTCACTGCTCCACTAATACTGAGACAACTTGATGTCTCACATATCTGCAATAATTTGGTTTGATTTTGCACAGATTGCACGTTATTGTTGTTTTGAAATGATATGCAGTGTAAAACTCAGTAAAACTCTTTATTGTCAAATATTTGAACTTGTTTTGTTTAGTTTTTCACAGGTTGCACTTTATTGTTATTATCTTGAAAATATAATCAGTGCAAAACAGGTTAATTGCAGCCACAATAAGCTATGTTTTGCCAAATATTAGTTATTTTTTGGACAGATACAACTTTATCTGCATTGTTCTAACAAAGTGATTGCACATTTTGTTTTTGTCTGATGGAGCAATCTGGTTTACTTGAAAGTGATTGCAATTTTCTTTATCTATTAGTTGAAAAAACACAGATGGAGGAGTCACAAAATGTTGCTATTTCAATAAAAATTCAACATGGACCATTTTGTTACAATTTTGTTGGGGCGGTGGGGCATGAACATTTTTCTTCCTCCAAAGTGGGGCGTGACAGAAAACGTTTGAGAACCACTGGTTTATGTAAGTAAGCCATGATGCAATGCAGAACAGTTCTAGAACCAGCAGACATACTGTACCTCCATGATACTCTGCAGTTCCTCCACATACAGCCTCTCGGTTTCAAGCAGCTCAGTCATGATGTGTCTGCAGAGAAAGAGCACAGAACAGGCTGATTTCTAACGCATGCAGAGCAAATCATAATGAAACCCTTCTGGCTGAATTTCCACCCCAAAAAAATTCAATTATTCATCCATGCACTTTTGCTCTGATGGGATGCCTTTGCAAGCTGACAAACAAACTAATAAATCAGTAACCATGAATTTCAGTGTTGGCATAGCAGCAATGACACCCTCTATGAGAAGAGAGTGTTTTGTGGGTATTCGGAAGAGCGGTGAGATCAGACTTCATCAGGATGTGTCCCAACAGACAAATAAGGCACCATTACCAAAGAAAATTGCACTTTGCTGTGGGAAGAGAAGTAATGGAACATTATCACTGCCTCCTTGTTCCAGTCATATTCATCAGTCCAGTTTCCCTCACATACTGTACATTTAGGTTCTAACCATTTAGCCCATACACTCTTAAAGTTAGTGCAACTTAGGAAGTTC
Source organism: Ophiodon elongatus (assembly GCA_016806645.1). Classification (NCBI taxonomy): domain Eukaryota; kingdom Metazoa; phylum Chordata; class Actinopteri; order Perciformes; family Hexagrammidae; genus Ophiodon; species Ophiodon elongatus. The sequence goes on from JACSYO010002139.1 coordinate 1,209,903, forward strand.
TGATGAAAAACGAGCTAAAAACAACAACTCCTGTGAGAGTCACTCAGGTTCACCTCTACTTCCCCTTTATTTTTAATTGCTTCCTCTAAATGTAAATGTATTTGTCTGCGTGGAGGACGCGTTCCACACATGCACAGATGATCGCTACGCTACCATTTGTAGGTTAGTGCCCGAACTAGTCCGTACATTCATAACAAATTGGTTGTACTTGGATGTCCGCACAGAGCCCACTGCACACCCTCTGATGTCGACATTTACGTAGCGTGGACCCTAGCATACTCACTTTTAGTCATAGTAGCCGCAATGCTCTAGGAGCAGCAACGTCGCTCTGTCAGACCTGATGGAAATGTAACAACTACTGGATGGATTGCCTTGGAATTTGGTACAGATATCCATGGTTCACACAGGATAGATTTGACATTGGTGGTCCCTTGACTTTTTTCTCTACCGCCACCCTTTCCTAATGCTGTAATGCAGAATTAAGAATTTATTACATCACTCTGTTTGATGTAAAACAACACGTCTTGAACTCTACTGAGACAAACGTACGTATAAATGTGAAGCTACAAAGCTAATCTAGACTACTGTTTTCGTATTTGCCCAGGAACTCTAAGGACAAATATAAATTATATTAATGGTCAAACTCTAAGCTGAGACAACACTGATGACATCATCAGCAGTATTTTGGAGAGCAGAGACAAAAAAATACTTTATACAACCAGAGTAGTACTCCTCGTGATGAACAAACTGTGTTCAAATTGGAGGTGACACCTGCATTATTACCTACTTTTGAGGCCCTGTCTTGTGGAGGAGCCCCTAATGAAAGTATAGTTGTAAGGCTGAGTATGGATCCATCCAGTGAGGAAGAAAGCTTGTGAGTGAGACTTTTTGTCAAACTAGTTTTAAAGACTTTTTCATATCCATAAAGCAAAATCATCCCAAACCAATCAAGTATGGACATCCAGTAATGGTCCTTCACTTGCTATCAGAAGCCCACAGAGATGTGCTAAAAGGCTGTTCGATGTACACTACAATTATAGTGGTCAATAAAGCTTGAAGAAATGCACCAGATGCTCCCATCTGTCATATCCAACACACGTACAGGAAATGGAGGAAATGTTTGTGCATTTGTAAATGCCTGAAAAAGCAAGAGCCAGACCACGACTGAAGTGCCTCTCTCTAACCTCGTTAGAACTCAGAATGTGCACAAGTACAGGGACACAGTTTGCTATTCTTTTGCGCTCATTACCTGACTGTGTACAAATGTGCTGGCTCTGATTTGTACAATTTCACACGTGGTCATAAACACAGACACAGACTTATCCTGCTGTCTACGTACAGCCCTAATTAGGTTTACTGCACATGATGTGTGCATCAGCTGATACAGCTGAGGACATGCATTCCATGTATACACATGTGTGGAACATTACTATTAAATGAATGCCCCAGGCAAATGAATAGTTACAGGAACCTCTACCATTTGATGATGATGGCTGCTACAGACTCACAGCTCTTGGTCTGATAGGACTGGCAGCTTATGGATGGGGGCTAGTTTTAGCTAATGTTAGCTAACTTTAGAAACAGTAGATATACTGTGTAACTGACTGGTTTTCTAAACTTATTGACTCCTTTCTACTTGTGCCCCTGTTACATTTTAGCAAGTATTATATTCTCTAATTGCCACTAGTGGCCACTGTTAATCATAAGTGACTTTGGCAAAGTACTTGTACGGCAGCCAGCTTCGACAAGATTTGAAAACATTGGCTTCTTTTGTTAAATAACAATGTGGTAAAATCATAAATCATTAAAATCATCCTTTTATAATCAGTACTGCAACTGATCAGTGATCAGTACAGTCTTATATTTTCAATAGTGTCGTGAAAGTTCAAGCGATACCCAGCCCTAGCTCCCACATGATAATAGGTAGACTACTTTATAGCTCCATATCTACAAAAATGACTATTCCAACCTTTCAGTTTTATTCTCATGACTATGAGACTTGCTCAATCCCAACTCTGCTGGGTCAGTGGCACTACGCTTCACACTATGACGCTCTAGGTTCCCCTCTAGCATTAGATTTGGATGTGTTTTGGAGGGTCAGTTATATCTTTTCAAAACAAACTTCCAACGTAGGTTTACTTTATTATTAGGTTTACTCATGCAACAAAACTACTTGGTATGGCTTAAGAAAAGATTTTGTTATTGGGTTAAAATCAGTGTGTTTTTTTACATAAAATGAGTCTGTTTGTTACGCAACTGGCATTAATTACACGGGACATAACCAGCGGGCTTCTGAGTGAAAGTCCTGTGTTTGTTGAGTAAACTTTCTCACTCAGTCGCTATAAGCATCTGATAATGGGTTCACATTGTAGTTCACATTGTAGTTCCAATCTGGTGCGTCTCATACGGACACTCATGGGTGCTTGGTACATTGTATCCGCTGCCGAGGGCCACTCTGTATTTGATGAGTTGGGAATGAGAACGAGTTGCATGGGCCGACTCCCGAGACACAACAATCCCAAAGATGCCCCATTAATAATCAAATCTTTTCTCTCCTTGAGAGAATGAGAAAGTGCCTTTTGGGTTTCAGTCTGAATGGTTTGTGTGTCTGTCGGGTTAGAAGAGGTAACACTACATATGTGTCCCAGTTCAGGAAATAAGTAATTAGTGAGTTAGTTAGTCAGCTATTTGTTTAGTTAGTTAGTTAGCTAGCTAGCTAGTTGGCTATTTGTTTAGCTAGTTAGCTGTTAGTTAGTTAGTTAGCTAGTTGGCTATTTGTTTAGCTAGTTAGCTGTTTAGCTCGTTAGCTGTTAGTTAGTTAGTTAGCTATTTGTTTAGTTTGTTAGCTGTTAGTTAGTTGGTTAGCTAGCTAGTTAGCTATTAAGGTAAGGTAAGGTAATACAGCAGGCTAGTTTGTGGTGTTTCTTTGCAACTCCTCTGTGTGTGTGTGTGTGTGTGTGTGTGTGTGTGTGTGTGTGTGTGTGTGTGTGTGTGTGTGTGTGTGTGTGTGATCTGCAACGAACTTACACATTCATTCATCCAAAACAGAAATTCCTCCCATGTACTTGCGCGTATAAATACAAACACTGTCTAAAAGGAAGCACGGATAGAGCGAGGTGGGATAACGTGAAGTGGCAGTAAAGAGATCTCCCCCTGCTGCCCACTGGTTCCTCCCCCTTTACAAGACTCACCCACACCCACACACTCACACACAGTGTTCCTCTCACACAGCGCTCACACTGGGACCTTCAGGGCAATCAGAGCAGGCGTTTGAGGCTCCCCTCAGCTGAGCTGCTGACTCTACCACGTCTGACAGGGGAAGAAGTGAGAGGAAAAAGAGGAGGAGTAGAGCAAAATCAGAAAGTGGAGATGGTGAAGTAACGAGAGGAGCAGACGGAAAGAGTGAGGTAGAGAAAGTGAGTGTCACAGACAGATACCAGAGGAGAAGGGTTTATCTGGACTTGACGTCACACATGAAGCGGACTCTAAAACAGCCCGGTAAGTCAGGAGCATGGTGTGTGTGTGTGTGTGTGTGTGTGTGTGTGTGTCTGTGTGCTGAAGGGTGTTGCTCTAAATGAAGTCGATAATACCTCCAAGTGTTCCAGGCTAAAGGTGTCAGCTTGCAGTGGCAGACTGACAGAGTTAGAGAGGTAAGTGGGGGGAAAACAAGCTGGAAGTGTCAAGATGATGAAGTCAGACAAGTAAATAGTCCCAGAACTCAAAGCACTTTTTCTCTCTGTTGGGAAGCTGCCGAGCCAGATCCAGTCTACAGGAGTGCTCCAGTGAGACCGGGGCGGGGAGGGAGGAAACAGGCTGAGCAGGATGGGTTAGTAGAGGTACAGAGAGCAAACAGGATGGGAAACGAATACACCTTTAACAACTCACAGGACACACAGTGATAAAAATAAGTAGTTCTGCAAACCACAGTGAAAGTTGAAAAGATTTGTGTTCACTTTATGATCAAACACATTGTAATCCCATCCGTTTAAATATTTTCCTATTATAGTTATCTTTGGTTTCAGTGTAGAAACTCATGTGTTTGAAAAAAGGTCAAAATTCCAGTGAGACTATTATATGGAACATGAGGTCTGGCTACTGAATTGCCACATAGCCAGGTTTCCACACAGTTCTGGAATACATCTGTGTTACTTTAGGTCAAAGCCAAAAATAAGTTAAAAGAAATACAGTCACCATAAGGTTTAAAAGAGAATGACTCGTCACAATCTGAAAACACATGCAGTTTCTGTTTGAGTATTTAAGATGAATGTACAGAGTGTCTTTCACTATTTCTTCTTCCTTCTCTTGTCTCCCTCCAACTATGTGTCAATCTGAAGTTCTTCCTGCTTGACTGTAAGTTCTGCATTCAGATCTCTGATGGAAGTAGTCTTCCTCTCATGTTGGGTATGGAGAACTAGTCTTGAATTAGAACTGGACCAAAGTTGTACGAAAGTGGCTGTCTACATCACTGACTACATACATACATATTTTCAGGCTGTTCTCGTGCACTGTTTATACTCAGAACTACAAAACATGCACTGTTAGTCCTATATAGCTCATGTAATCGAGAGCCAGGACTTGCAGAGGGGCCTCTAAGGAAGTCAGGTGACGTATTATAAAGATCATTAAAGGCTGGATGAGTCAAACAAACACAGGACCTTTCTTTCCTGTGTCTGACTCAACCGTGCACCCAGACCACCTCTCTATACAGACTTTACACTACGCAATCAGACTTCCTCTTTTACCAAGCTGCTGTATTTAACTACTGCTCTCAATCAGGTACAGTATTATAGATTAGATTAGAAAAATGTATTAATCCCCAGTGGGGAAACTCATTTGCCACCAAAAACTCTTTAAAAAACTCCTTAAAAAATCTAACTGCTGCTGGAACTGTTCTGTAGAACACTGAGGCATCCTGAGTCTCTCACTGAAAGACCTTCTGAGTGATTCTGTAGAACACTGAGGCATCCTGAGTCTCTCACTGAAAGACCTTCTGAGTGATTCTGTAGAACACTGAGGCATCCTGAGTCTCTCACTGAAAGACCTTCTGAGTGATTCTGTAGAACACTGAGGCATCCTGAGTCTCTCACTGAAAGACCTTCTGAGTCCATTAACAACACAGTGTAATGGGTGGCCTTCAAAAGAAGAAATTGTTTTTAACTTGGTCCTTGTTCTTTTATCTACAGTGACCTATAGTGAGTCTAGCCTTTTTGATCAGCTTATTGATCCTGTTTTTATCATCCGCAGTGACGCAGCCTATATGGTATCACCAGATATTTGATATTCTTGGCTCTCATAGAATGTTTGATACGTCCTACTGCCTTGCAACAGCCTGCTGTGAACCTGCTTGAGGGCATCTGACAGCACAAGCCTTACTTCATTAATCCTAACAGAAGAAGTCACAAGTTAGTTGAAGAAAATCAATCTGACTTGGATGAACCAGTTTAAGTTGGGCCTTATCTTTTGGCCATCAGTTCTATCACCTTTCATAACATTTTACTCACCAAAGTTGATTGTTAAAATTAGGGGATTTGGTTTCGTTGCCACAACAAAGTGTGACGGGTTTAGAAACATGAGCAGTCAGATTATCAAACTAAACTAAAGAGGTCTCAGACTTTAAACGGTAAAACACCCAAACATCTGCCAGAGTTTACAGAGCGACTTCTTGGTTCAGCTTGGACCTTCAGGGGTTGTGTACCAACATAGTCTCTACTGTGCACCCAAATAGGTTTCCTGTACAAGGGGGGAATATTAGCGACATTACAGATGCGCTCAGTATAAAGTGCTTTATATAATTGTCTTCTTTCCAAACTGTCGGAGGACCTGACTGATTATGTTTCTGGAGTTTGTCTAGTTTGTCTAAGCAATTGCTTTGGCGAGCACAATGATATAACTGAATAAATGATGGCCAAACTTTAATTTTCCTAACCTTTTGTGGGAGGAAAAAATAACAGGAATATCCAGCATTCCTGCAATATTTCTCTTCAATGACCAATACCTCTCATTATGTAGAGACTCAAAACTATGTAAGTATGTCCCACAGCACGATGGCTGGATAGGAAGTACATGTAATCAGTTCTCCCAGCTCCAACATACAGAGGGAAAGGTCACCTCATTGCACATTTGCTTGCATTCAAAGCTGCTCATTTACAAGCGAAGCGAGGTTTGTATTAACAGACTTATGGCTAATAGTTGTTTAGAGTTTTCCAGTTCCTGTAAGTTAAATGTTTTAAGGTGAACTCATCTGCATTGTGTGCTGTAGTACAGGGAAAGCACAAGTTGGTTGGGTAATCTGGGCTTCTCAAGCATTAAGATCTGCTCGGTCTTGAATGTCAACACCTGAGCTTTGATGTCCATTATCTACAATTAGAGGCTGGCCCACTTGGATTACTTGGGACCACATGAGCTCATATTGTTCTCTTCTGGCATTGGAAAGTAAAAGGAAGAAACAAACCACTAAGGGCACACTTGATTCCCTGAAAGTGACTACAAGAAGATGAACCAATAGTTTGATCATATTATTGTTCATCAATTTTGGAGCTAAACACTGAAAAGCTTCTCAGGAATCCTTAGAAAGAAAGAGAGGCTCCACAGCCTTTGGCTGTTGGTGCTAGAGCTTGCGTATCAAATAAACACTTCTCATTCATAATAATTCGGGATTAATTTGAGAGCCTGCCTCCCGTGTTGGAATACGGTCGGGATTCATTTGAGAGCCTACCTCCCGTGTTGGAATCCAATAGGAATACAGCGGACTTTGGACTGATCAAAGAAACTGAGAGCCCACCTGCTCTATTGGAGTCGTTGCAAGTTGGCGTGGCTTGTTTTGTGTTCTGTTCTGACATCGGTGTTGGCAATGACGTCATACACCGCCCCGCAGCTGTGGCGTTTGCGCCGCTTCATGGTTCCACCCGACAAGGGGTTCATAGCCCGCTGTCGGGAGTGTGGGATTCTGAGAAAAGGACCCCACTACATCCATAGAGGTTCGCGCCGCGGTTTCAACGTGGAATCAGGAAACAAAACAAACCTAGGAGTCATCGTCGGAAACAGCGCGAGATTACCCAATACAAGGCACAATGGAAAACATGGAGTGGATCGCAGTGTATTACGGAGCTTGCAGAGACTTCCACTCCCAGCTCTATCTCCTACCACCATGGAGCTGCTGAACACACAATCCCTCACTAATAAATCCCTCCTCATATACGACCATATTCTGGACAAAGGGCTTGACTTCATGTGCCTAACAGAAACCTGGCATAAACCAGGGGACTACTCCGTGCTTAATGAAGCATGCCCCCCTGGCTATAACTACATGGAGAAAGCCCGCAGCTCTGGTCGTGGTGGTGGACTAGCCATCATGCACCGGGCTGAACTAAATCTATCTCCTCTGCCAATGCCTGATCTTTCCTCTATGGAATGCCTGGCCTTCAAATGCAAATCTCCATACTCCATGACAGTGCTTCTCATATACTGTCCTCCAAAACCAAACCCATCTTTTATACCTGAGATAAGTGATCTCCTCACCTCACTCTGCACTGTGTCAACTAACATTGTCATTGTTGGTGATTTAAACATCCATGTGGACAACCCCTCCTGTCAGTTTGCAGCAGATTTCCTGAGTGTGCTTGAGGCATGTTGAGGTTCCTACTCACACCAAGGGGCACACTCTGGATCTGGTTATCACTGACTCTGCGGCCATCAGTAACCTACAGGTTTATGATCTTCGTGTGTCCGACCACAAGGTGGTCTCAATGGCCTTGACTTTTATGCTGCCTACTATTAGACCTAAGCGTCAAATGTCTTTCCGGAACTGGAAAAGCATTGACTCAGCCACTATGACCATGGATCTCCAGCTCATCACCTGCCCAGCCTCTGCATCAATGGATGAATTAGTGGAACTCTATAATACATCCCTGAGCAGTGTTTTTGATCTCCATGCCCCTGTCAAGTCACGTGAGGTAAATTTCTCACGCTCCGCTCCCTGGTTCACAGATGAGCTGCGGAAAATAAAAACAGCTGGGCGTGTCCTGGAACGACGCTGCAGACACTCTGGGCTCACTGTCCATAAACTGGCTTTCCGTGAGCATCAAAGGGCCTACTCCAACTCCCTTGAAGATGCTCGCTCACAGTTCTATTCCAGCTTAATCAATAAAAACCCAGGCAACTCTAAACAGCTTTTTTCGACCATAAACCATCTCCTGAAGCCACAACCATCCTCTTCAACTGAGGCTACAAATTTATTATTGTTATTATTATTGCGTAGACAGTTAACAGTTAAACCAAACATGTACAGCCAACAGATAATTATCACTGTGAAACAGCACCATATTAGGTATCGAATTCCTCAAACCCATAAGACAACGCTGACATATTTGAAGTTACTGCGTTAGTATGTTCGTACATGGAACAACGTACTCGCATTACGTAACAAACATACTCAACGTACTTTAACCCAAACCATGACCTTTTCCTGAACATAACTAGTTAAAAACTACGATTCCACTACGTTAAATAGGACGGTCACGTGTTTTACAAATACCAAGTAATACCAGGGTCAGAATCTACAATATCTATACTTTTATTATTCAAAAATGTGCTATGAGTTATGAAGTGAATGCCTCATTACTAGACAACTTCTGAATCCATTTGCATTACCATTCTGTCTTAATCGTCTGATCACATGCATATAAAGTAACTCCAGATGTTGAATCTCTGAAACAGCAGCAGTAAAGCGAAGTGAGTTCAAGGCCCAGGACGTAGATGGCCCCGTCCTATTCTAAAGTCACAGGAAACAGAAAGGGCCTAGCTTCTTCACTTCAGTCTTTACAGCAGCTAATTCCAAACTGTTTCCAAAAGTGGATCCTCTCATGGTACGTTTCACCACAAGACCTCTGAATGTCAAGGCTCGGCCATGTGCTGTGAGAGCGCACTATTGTTGGTTGCACCCAGTGGTCAGTCAAAATATGCTGCTGTGGAAATATGTGTTTCGGCCTATTATGTGGCAGCATTGCACAGGCGTCAGCAGCTTCCCTGCTCCGGGGCTCTGTTGGGCTTAAGCCCCTCTATTATAGGTCTTTGTGCTTGGTCGGCGCTTACATTCACAGCGTCCTCAGCAGAGTTAACGGCACTTAGCCAAAGGGGTGGATAGGCTGTTTGTGGGTGTTTGCAATATACACATTTGCTGTTTGGGGGGGGGGGGGGCTGGTCTTTTTCTATTCTCCCCCTTCCCTGTTTTGGTCCCAGTTAGGGCTGAACATTTTAAGGATAATACCTAATCGATACAAAGATATAAGTTTGTACCAAATATAATTACAAATTGATCCTGTTTCTACGGGGGGAAAAACATAACATGATGCAGTAGCTTGTTGTTCAGATCACCCCATGGTTCTTTAATGCAAACCTCAGAAAAGTCTTCAAGCATGTTCACTAGAGAACATCAGAGAGTTTTGCTTTGGCTGTAACTCACAGAATGAACTAGCTACAGCTGAGCAAATGTAGCTGTTGATTAATCTTTCACTCTTACAGTGTGTTAAGGCACTCTTAATTATGTAATGTATTATAAACTGTATGTCATTTTAAAATCACACTCTTTCAAACAAACCTCTTCTCACTCCTAACTCATCAAACAGACCCTTCATCAGTGGTATACGTACCAACGCACGAGGGACCCTTTAGCTTCTGTATGAGACGTTCCAGGCTTTAAACTAACTCCGATGAAAACCCATCTGCGTCATTATTAGACGCTCAGAGCAACTGACGTATTCTAAAAAAAACAGAAAGTCCACACAGGGCGGTTGGGTCAAACATACACAGGACTTTCACCCAGAAGACAGCTGTTCATGTCCCACGTGAAACTAAGTCAGCATTGACTTATTTACCGTTGTTCTGTGATGTAAGTATAGTAGCCTACTTAACAGCAGTTATGTAACAAGCAGACTCATTTTAACCCAAACAATGGTCTTTTCCTACCTAAGCAGGTAGTCTTGTTGTGAAGGTAAACCCAAAGACTAAGTAAAACCTACGTTGGAAGTGTATGTCGAAATTACACTCTGCGTGTAATGAGAGAAAACTGACATGCCATAACGTCCATAACTGATGCTAGAGGGGAACCAGAGTGTCAGTTTGAAGCGTAGAGCCAAAGACCAAGTGTTGCTATTTGAGGAGTTTGGATTTATCTTCTCATGTGATCACATCAGGCAGTTCTCCCAATAAATATAAATAACGGAAGTTATCGTAAAATTGTTGAAACCCTTTTTAAAAGGACACCACTTATACAGTATATCTAGTTAATATTTACAACTGACTTCAGTACTGGATGGGGCTGAGAGGGAGTTCAGTGGGGTTGGCTCTTCACTATGTTCCTATATGCTCTGTAAGTAATACTCCGTCCAACAATGGTAGGAAGAAGGCAGGTTAAACTCACAGATTACACAGGAAATGGGGAAGACACCGGGGGGTGGACACATGAAAAAACAGGATGCCCTGCACTGGCGCTCTGTGAACGGTCACGTGCCAGAGACACAGATGATAAAGCAATCTGCTGTGGTCAGCAATGTAAGTGGTAGAAGAGTCATCTGAACTGAGTGTGGTCCCTTAGCATGGAAGTGTATGCTTATTTGAGTTGTACACCAACATATGGAGTGACAGTATAACTGGCTTCTGAAGGTGTCTGTCGGTGTCTGTGTGATGGGAAGCTTGTCTTCAATTGTACGACTTGCACCTCGCTATATTGTGCCGAAGACAGATGGACAGATACCTGCCATTAACACTCAAATCTAGTTGACTGGGTCAACCAACTGACACAGAACTCTTTGTTTAACTGTGTGTGTGTGTGTGTGTGTGTGTGTGTGTGTGTGTGTGTGTGTGTGTGTGTGTGTGTGTGTGTGTGTGTGTGTGTGTGTGTGTGTAAAAGTGTATCTTATCAGCTGTAAGCAGGTAGAATCATTTCTGGGAATAAAGATAGAGTTGAAGGTCTCGTCCTATCAGGCCTCTCCGGCTGTTAGCGTGTTTTGTGTCGAGGAGAAGGATCTTAACATCAGATATGTTCATCTGCACAAAGGGTTAACCGTGTACCGGCCCCTAAAGGAGTCTGTATGTGCAGCTGAGAGGTGACAGAGTAGAGTGGAACCAGACTAAATGAACTGCCATCTCATAAGTCCTCCTTTACACATAAAGCGATATTATAGTGGTACAAAATATGACATCCTTAAAACAAACATATGAAAGTAAAATAAGATGCTTTAAACTCACGTGTGCCACAGCTCTTTTGTAATGGTGTATAGTGGAATATCACAATGAAAAGAGATTGTGATTGTTAAAATAAAAGACATAACCTAGCAGGCAGTCAAAGACACACTATAAGGCCATATTTAATTCCTATAAACCAATTATGAATATTGAAGTGGTGCCAAGAAGAATGATAAATACAAAGTACACTAAACTCATAATAATATTCCCTCTCAAATACTTCAGAACTACTGTTACTGGAACGTTATTATTGGCTATTATTATTATTAGTCATATTTCTATTGCTATTACTGCAACTATTACTGCTTTAATTATCATCCTATACACCGCTGTTCTTATTAATGTTAGTCATATTTTTTAGATTAATATTTCTGCTCATTTTATTTGTGCTACCATCATTACTAGTCCCATATGTATCATTTCCATCATATGGATTATGTTGTGATTTTATTATGTTGTTCATCTGTCCACATGTCCATCCTGGGAGAGGGATCCTCCTCCTAAGCTCTCCCTGAGCTTTCTTCCTTTTTTCCCAGTAAAAGTTTTTTTGGGGAATTTTTTGTATTATTATTGGCTGTGAAGGTTCTGAATTGGAGGCACTGCTTGTAAAACATAATCTGATGATGGTTTCTGTTGATTGTTATTGGGATACATGCCTCACATATATTTTATGAAAATTATAGAGATTTTAAACACAATAAAAACAGCATATAGCGTAACCCATGTAAGTCCACATACAAATGTCATTGTGATATCATAAGAGATATCATTAAATCGTCACAGAAATGTTGTAGAACATAATATATTGATGATGTAGACAAACTTCGATTTCCACATGACGCAGCCCTGCGCGTATACCACGTGGTGACGCACGACCCTCCCCAGCAGATCCAAGTGATGTTATGGTGAGACCGCCACTACTTGCAGTAACCAGGGCTAGTGCTCCACAGTTTACTCTACAAGTCGGCCGCCCCGTCGCTCGTGTTTCTCCATACCTCCGGTGAGTAACTCATCCTGGGAAACTTCTGTTTCCGTGCCGCGCGCGTTTTGTCCCGGTGGCGATCTGATGGATCCGCGGGACTGAAGCAGCCTTTTGAATGAGGCCGAGGCGGCTGCCATGGTGTGGAGCAGCGGACTCTGGTGCGAGCTTCTGTTGGGCTTGTAAAACATGTTTGGACCCATCGGAGCCATCGGAGCCATCGGAGCCGTGCCCGGAGAGCCGTGTCCGCAGAGCCGTGCGCGTAGAGCCGTGCCCGGAGGCTTCCACGTGTGGTTACCTATGCGCGCTCCTTCCTGACCAGCGGCGTGCACACAGTGTTATGGTGGTGGAGGCTGCAGCGGATCGGGAACAATACGTTGGATTCAATCGCAAACACATGCAGCTATATTTGCTTGGAAAAGTCCACAAATGACTATAATTGAACTCAAAACGTGACATTATTGTGGCGCATTAGTAAAGCTTTGAATTGGAATATCAAAAGGTGGCGTTAGAAATCTTTCGCAAACATGTTTAAATGAAAACAACACGAGAATGAGCCTTTCACTTTGCGTTAACTTACGTTTTGACATTATTTTTAAAATGCTTCTAAATGTATACATTCATTTTGACTATCTCTCTCTCTCTCTCTCTCTCTCTCTATATATATATATATATATATATATCGGCGCTGCATTTAAATATGCTTCTAAATGCATTTAGAAGCATTTTTTAAATGCTTTTAAATGTATACATTCATTTTGACAGCCCCATGCTGTCAAAATGAATACATTTAGATCTCAAATGTTTGATAAATAATTTAAACTATTATTTATCACAGTCACTGCAACTCAGATCCCTGGACAGATATAATCTAGAGTTTTGAGGTTTGCATCTTAGACCTTTGGGGCAATATATATGCTGCTAGTACGTCTTAGAGAAATATATTATGTTGCTCTGTCAACAATGAATAGAGAGGTTTATTAAGATAACTAGAGCTGCACCCAGGGAGACGGTGATGCTGGTTTTGTTTTTACCTTGTAAATATTTCTGTGAGTCATGTCATCGTGATAAATAGTGGTCATGGTGACCCCTACTCTAGCTGGACCTAGTGTAGCTGGACCTAGTGTAGCTGGACCTACTGTAGCTGGACCTAGTAGCTGGACCTAGTGTAGCTGGACCTACTGTAGCTGGACCTAGTGTACCTGGACCTAGTACCTGGACCTAGTGTACCTGGACCTAGTACCTGGACCTAGTAGCTGGACCTAGTGTACCTGGACCTCGTAGCTGGACCTAGTGTACCTGGACCTAGTAGCTGGACCTAGTGTACCTGGACCTAGTAGCTGGACCTAGTGTACCTGGACCTCGTAGCTGGACCTAGTACAGAGGAAGTTCTGAGTATTTTGACAGTCTGTCTTTCTGTCTGTGGACAGATTGTGTCACCCTGACATTTTCTCAACATTAATAATAATAATAAATCATTTTATTTGTATAGCATTTTTAAAGGTACTCAAGGCACTTTACATGGTAAAAAACTAAAGAATAGAAGCAATAACAATATAAACAAGAGAGATGACATAACTGTAAGAAACAAAACAAAAACATACTTAGCTAGCATCACAGGTTAAAAGTAGATTTTAATAAATGAGTTTTATAAATGAGTTAAATGAGTTAAGTGCTGTTGATGTGGCGAGTGATGGAGAATGTCGGAGGTGCTGGGGGAGAGAGCTCCAGAAGGGAGGGGGGGGGGGCAATGGAGAAGGTGTGGAGATCAAAATGAAGGCAAGAGTTCGAAGACGGGTGTGGTCCGAGCAAGGGTGCCGGAAGTAGGGGGGTGGGGAAGAGGCCACCGGCCCCCCACTTTGAGTCCCTGGTCCGATTTGACACAATCTGCCTCAAATACTGCAGCCGGCTCAGTGCTGCAAAGCTTCAAACTATGACGCTCCAGTGTTAGTGTTGCACGTGCCAGAAATGGCGTGTCAATATATACTCGTTACATGCATGGTGTCTTTTCTAAATAAACTTCTGTCTTCATAAGAAGTTAGGTTCAAGCCACCACTTAGTTAGGCTTTGGAAAAGAGGGTGATGTTACGATTCGATGACGAAATGTCAAATTGACTTTTAGTATTGCACGGGACACGCACAGCGGCCTCTTGGACAAAGATGCTGTGTTTGTTTGACCCCTCCCCCTGTCCTGTGTGGAGATCTTTACACTACCTCAGTGTGTCAGTGCCTGACGCTGAGGAGCTCTGACCAAGCTGCGTTATTTGACGCATTGGGTGTGATAACGTGTTGTTGTCGTGGCTCATGGGATCCATCACAAGGTGTGCGTGTGCGTGTGCGGGTGCGGGTGCGTGTGTGTTCTTAACCAGGAAGATAGTACTTCAATTCAAAATGTCAGTGCAACTAACAGATTATTGGTATTTGATAAATCTTTTTTTTTTTTAAGTGAATAGATTATTTAGTCTATAAAATATTCCCTGAGCATTTCCCGAGACCACAACGTGACCTCTTCAGATGTCGTGTTTTGTCTCACCAACAGGCCACAAAAGATGAATCGTTTACAATAATCCAAAACCAGAGCAAACCAGCAACTGCTCACAATGAGAGGCTGGGACCAGACGGTGTCTGGAATATGTGTGTGATGAACAACGTAAACAGTGAATTGCTTATCAAAATAGTTGGCAATAAATTTGATGAATGAATCAAGTCATCACCTCAGGACTCGTGTATTCTAGCTTTAAGGCGTCGCCCAAGCATGCAAAATCTGCTCTATGGAATCTGATCTTGTCTCTCTCTTGTTCAGGTGCCGTGTGTTCCAATGGCGTGCTGATGCGACAGCAACCAAGAGGAGGAGGGAAAAGGAAGTGGAGGAGAGCGGTGACATAACCAGGAGTTGTTAGGTGGAAGTACGTAGGAGCATCTTGAATTGTTTGAGCTGAATGAGGGACACCCAGCTTTACCTGGAGCTTCCTGTGGCCTGATCACTATGAGGGAGTGGAGCTTTGGGAGATCAGTAACGGAACATGTACGACTGCTGATGAGCCTGACCAAGGCCTACTGGACTTGACAACATCAAAAGGAAGAGAAGCCAGTCGACAGGACAGGAGGAGGACGAAAGGACACATATGAGGCGAGACAATATAATATATAATAAGGAAGAAGGTTAGATAGGTGAGAAGTGAAGTCAGGCTTGAGAGTGACAGGAGGCAGAGATGAAATAGCTGACATTCTCAGAAAAAGAAGAGACGGGCAAGACGGAAGATACGTGCTGTCAGTGTTTGGAGATCGGCAGAAACAAGCAGTAGTCACCATGTTCATGAACTTCCGTCGTATCCGCAAGTGCCAGTGCATGCAGTTGCTGACCACAGGTCTGGTGCTGTGTGTGGTGATGGTCTGCTGGGATGAGCTGGACCACCAAGTGGTCAGCCACATGAGATCCTACACATACCGCTACCTGGTCAACAGCTACGACTTTCTCAATTCCTCCTACACCCTCAGCTCCAGCCGTCACAACAAGAAGGAGGGTTACTATGATGCGGACGGTGGGTTAGGGAACTATCCGTACCTCATCAACCATCCGGGCAAATGTGGAGGAGGTGGCGGAGACGAGAAAAGCCGGGATGATGTCCTCCTGCTGCTGTTTGTGAAATCCTCACCTGAGAACTTTGAGCGCCGCCAGGCCATCAGGGACACGTGGGGCAACGAGAGCTTTGTTTGGTCAGAACTGGGGGCGAGCGTGAGGCTGGTGTTCGCCCTCGGCGTGCACCCGGACGTCGGGTGGAGATCCAGGGTCCAGAGCGCGCTGCTGCAGGAGGACCAGGTCTACGGCGACCTGATCCAGCAGAACTTTTTGGACACCTTCCACAACCTGACTTCCAAACTGATCCTGCAGTTCCAGTGGGGCCACAAGTACTGCCGCCAGGCACGCTTCCTCATGTCTGCGGATGATGACATCTTCGTCCACATGCCAAATTTGGTGAAGTACCTGCAGCAGCTCCTGAGTAGACAATCGGTGGCCAAAGACCTGTGGGTGGGCCATGTACACAGAGGAGCCCCTCCAGTTCGCCGTAAAGACAGCAAATACCACGTTCCCCATGATCTGTACCCCTGGCCCTCCTACCCAGACTACACTGCTGGAGCGGGGTACGTGGTTTCAGGGGATGTGGCCACCAAGATCTACCATGCAACTCTGTTGCTGAACTCTTCCATGTACATAGACGACGTCTTCATGGGGATTTGTGCCAAGGCTATGGGGGTCTCTCCCCAGGAGCATGTGTACTTTTCAGGGGAGGGCAAGACTCCGTACCACCCTTGCATCTATAATCACATGATCACGTCACACGGTCACGCCACGGATGTGCGCTCACTATGGCAGGCAGCAACAGACCCTACAGTGTACGGCAACTCCGGAGGATTTCTAAATAATATTTACTGCACGGCAGTGAGAGTGGCACTGCTGTGTCTGCCATATTACCAGAACACCTACTCCTGTATGGCCGCTTTCACATGAAATGTCTTCAGGGGACGCAAGTACTGCTGGATGCAGAATGTACCACAATAACAAATGATGGCACCTGACACAGACAGTCTGCCATGTTTTTCCTCTTTCACTGTGTGCTGGCTATTCTAGGTATTTGCTCTCTTGTAAATAAAGATGAAAGCTGTTCTGTTAAGCAAACCAATGCACTCGGTTGTTCTTCAGTCATCAGCCGGATTTCCCCTTTGTTTAAGCTAGAGAGAAAAGATTGGTAGAACCTGTCCCGCTTCTGTTTACATGAGAGCTTTTTGTCTGTGTGCACACATTCATAGAGCTCCACACTGTTATTCACTTGGCAACTTCTGAGAGGCTTGAGCCCTGTCTGGAGAGTCTGAAATACGGTCTAAACTAGCTGTTCAATATGATGACGGCTGGTGTCTCTGAGGCAGTTGACAAAGATTATTGCTCTACATACATATCCCAGTGTCATCTGAATGCACTTCTGAAGGTTTGAAGAGACCTATAATTCAAAAAGGTTCAAGTACAGTCACCATTTTATTTTGTGTGTGTCATTAGAGCTGCAGCAATTAGCAGATTAATCAATGACTTAATTAAAAGAGAATTGCAACCATCTTGATGGCTCGTCACGTTTCCAACAAAGATTGCAAAAATGTGGTTTGTGATGTGGTAATTTGCTGATATTCATGTTTACATTTAAAGTAAATATCTTTTTTTATGTTTTGGACAAAACAAGACATTTGAAGATGTCTCTGAGAAACTACAATGTTTGTTTTTTTCAGGACTTTGACATTTCATAGACCAAAAGATTAAACCATAATGAAAACTATTGTTACATGCAACCCTGTTGTCTGTTTTGCCATATAAAACAAAACGACCATACTGGTAAGGACATATATTTGACATCGGCACTGGATAGAAATACTGAAGAGCAGAATTGTCCAATGTGAATGTAATTCTGCTGGAGCAAAACAAGGTGCTTATCAAGGGATGATTTCATTGTTATTGGCATAGATCATAAGTTTGAATTGCAGTAGACATAATGCAAACCATGAAGATGCAAAAGAGGTGGCTAAAGAACACATCATGTAAAACATCATAGAGACACTCTGTATGAGGAACAGATGCATTGGGTATGAAATGTTCTGCATCATGTATTGTTAGCATCGTCTTGTGGGGGGTCAGACACTGGTAGATTATGTCTTGAACTTTCTACTCAGGCGCTCTGCTGTGACTGACTCACTCCTGACAAAGTGCCTCAGACATTTCCTATTGAGACACCAGCAGCCAGTAGGAAGACCGCTACATCCGGCCAGACTGAGCTAAATGATGCCAGATGAGTGAATTACCCTACGGTACAGACGGAACACATGGTAGGAAGATGGTTAATTAGCCTGATTTACTTGTGTGCTGTTGCCCTGTTCCTCTTTGTATTGCCACTGTAAGGGGGCTTGTGACATTTGCACCCTCAGATTTAAAGTTTTAGACCAGTGGTTCCCGAGCTGGGAGTCGGGGAGGATAAATAATAAAAATAAAGGAAGAAAGATGATAGCATGGGTGTAAAAGATATTTATCCTCTACAAAATAATAACCTACAGAAGCTGGGACAACGGGTCTCAAGTAGGCTTTGCTTTGTTTCAAGGTTGACAAATCACTGCTTTGGAGTAAATTATAATTCAAGCTGTTCCTTTTGAACATGATTTACGATGCAGCACAAACATGTAAACTATGACGAGCCCCAGTAGACGCCTGAATTAAACGTGCAATAACTCACTATATCTCTGCCGTGCTTCACTAATATGAAGGTCCTCTATCTGAAACCAGATTTCTGATTTACTACGCTACAATCTATTATAGTACAAGTATGCCTTACTATCTTAGGAGAGAACTGCTCCTGCTAAGACTCATTTGAGATTTTTCCTTCCTCTCACCCCTGCTGCTCCACTGCATCCTGTTACGCTGTGGTTTTACGTTAAAGAAAATCCGACAGGCTGAATCACCCGAGTGTGCAGGGCGTCTGGCGTCATGACCTTATAAGGAAGTTTTCTACTGCCGGGGGAGCACATTTGTGGGTCCACAGACAGAAAGCATACCCTAACCCTGAACTGGAAAAAAAAGGCATGTATTCAACAAGTGATGTCATATACTTGATTGTTGTTTTGATTTGGTTTTGGTCTCCGAAACCGTAACAACAAAATAGGTCATTTGTCAGTGTCTTCCAAGACAACCCATGTGACCTGTCATCTGATTTGCAATGTTTTTTTACGGGTACATGCCAGGAAGACAGTGTTTTGCAAAAGGAAGAACTATGTGAAGAAATGAAACCTACACAATACAATTGCGAAGGATGTTCTCGTTATGAATGATATCATGATACACTAACTATTACCCAGGAAATAACACGAGCAGAGGAAACCTTTTCCTTCTGACTTTATGTACATTTTGCTTTTCTTTCTAAAACACTGTTTGTCAGACCCTCTCAGACCTCTGAAAGCATTCTCATAATGTTTCTCATATCTTACATATTAAACAGAACTCCTCAAACAAGCGACAGTTCAGTTTCTATGCATGTTGAGTGATGGATCCTCTATCTGAATGTTATTCAATTCTAAATGCAAATATACATGATTGAACACAGAGATTCTGTGTCATCTATAACTGTGTTATATGTCAGTGTTACGTCCTGTTGCTGTGAAGTTACTTATTCTATCCACTTCCTCTATACTTAACTTAAACTGGAGCAGCCAGCCCAGATATGATGCTTCTCACTGAGTCGGCAGACATGGATGTATGCAAATATATAATTATGCCGCCCCAGTCCACGTATGTTGTTTTTGCTCAGCTCTTTTTGTCTCTCCGGGCTTCAAGCCACGCTCCTAGATTTGGTTGTGTTTGTGTTTTGGCCTCGCCGTCTCCGTGACAGAACGTTTGCCTCGAAAATCATTTCTGTTTCTGTAATTAAAGCCCAGTTCTGACATTTATTGCTTTTTTCTAAATCTGTTAAATCCACTACAGGGTAAGTGGATTTAACACTTAACAGTTTGTAACAGATCTTCTAAGAATGCTGATAGCAAAACACATCACATATGAAGCAGCTGACATGACAAGCAACACGTGGAAGCCTGACATGGACTTTACACTGAAGTAGGAGATGCCTTGTGTCCAGAAGATACACTTTTGAAATGGAAAAGGGACAGGGAGTGGAGCTTAGATTTTTCTTAGAAAACAAATATTATTCCAAGATGTTGTGTCAGTTGTTGTGACTGCCTCCACACAACACAAGCTCAAATGAAACATTCCACACTGGAGTCCTACATCACAACTTGCTCTGTCACCTGGGTGATAACTGTTACACCACCTGAGTCTGAAATAAGCTCTTCACATATCAGTGCACATGGTAAGTGGTGTTAATCACAATACAACAGCATAGCTACTGCTAACTAGGGCTGTCCTCGACCAAAGGAAGTCTATGTCGACTAACACTCCACAGAGAATCACACAAAATCCCCACTTTAAATATTGTGTTAATAATAATCATTCAGCAGGAAAATTAATAAAAAGTGAGTAATCGACTCAAGAAATCTTAGTTGACTGAGACCAAAACGACGAATGGACTAAGAGGGGACGGCCTTACTTCAAACCATGCACACAGCTGTGGGATATAACTGCAGTTCTCTGGGATCAATATGACCCTGCATTACTGACTTAGAGACAATCATAATCATGTTGTCTTTTCAGTGATGTTGCCGTGAAGCAAAGGACTGCATGAGAACACAGCGCTGTGGTCTGTCCTTACCTGCGTCTGTTGGACAGACTCTCCTCCGTCTCATTGGTCACAATGACGTGGGTGGAGCCTCCTTGGCTTTCCTCATGCATCACCTCAATCTGTGACACACAAACACACACATATAAGTTGAGTTATTGGACTTTTGGGACTTTGTATAAGATGTCTAAAATACAAACGTAGATACCAGTGCAACATCAGTTGACTAGATGTCTTTAGTCCCAATACAGCTGATAGATGGTGCATTCAAGGAATCCCTTTCAACTTGTAAAGTCAGTAAATATCAAGTCTCCACCAAGTGTTTGCATTCAGGTGCTCATCAGTCATTGGTAAATATTTAACTGGCCCAACAGTGAAGACACTGCAGTGCACAGATCACAAGCTAATTTGTAGTTACAGTTGGTACTTTTTGTTCCTGTCAGATGCCTAGATATTAAAATGATTTACTGAATGATGTACTTGTATTATGATAGAGATGAGGTTACAGCATGTACATATTTGTGTTAATACATTTACACCTGGTGTTAATACATTTACACTTGGTGTTAATACATTTACACCTGGTGTTAATACATTTACACTTGGTGTTAATACATGTACACCTGGTATCAATACATTTACACTTGGTGTTAATACATTTACACCTGGTGTTAATACATTTACACCTGGTGTTAATACATTTACACTTGGTGTTAATACATGTACACCTGGTATCAATATATTTACACCTGGTGTTAATACATTTACACTTGGTGTTAATACATGTACACCTGGTATCAATATATTTACACCTGGTGTTAATACATTTACACCTGGTGTCAATACATTTACACCTGGTGTTAATACATTTACACCTGGTGTTAATACATTGACACCTGGTGTTAATACATTTACGCCTGGTATCAATACATTTACACCTGGTGTTAATACATTTACACCTGGTATCAATACATTTACACCTGGTGTTAATACATTTACACCTGGTGTTAATACATTTACACCTGGTGTTAATACATTTACGCCTGGTATCAATACATTTACACCTGGTGTTAATACATTTACACCTGGTGTCAATACATTTACACCTGGTGTTAATACATTTACACCTGGTGTTAATACATTGACACCTGGTGTTAATACATTTACGCCTGGTATCAATACATTTACACCTGGTGTTAATACATTTACACCTGGTATCAATACATTTACACCTGGTGTTAATACATTTACACCTGGTGTTAATACATTTACACCTGGTATCAATACATGTACACCTGGTATCAATACATTTACACCTGGTGTTAATACATTTACACCTGGTGTTAATACATTTACACCTGGTATCAATACATGTACACCTGGTATCAATACATTTACACCTGGTGTTAATACATTTACACCTGGTGTTAATACATTTACACCTGGTATCAATACATGTACACCTGGTATCAATACATTTACACCTGGTGTTAATACATTTACACCTGGTGTTAATACATTTACACCTGGTATCAATACATGTACACCTGGTATCAATACATTTACACCTGGTGTTAATACATTTACACCTGGTGTTAATACATTTACACCTGGTATCAATACATGTACACCTGGTATCAATACATTTACACCTGGTGTTAATACATTTACACCTGGTGTTAATACATTTACACCTGGTATCAATGCATTTACACCTGGTATCAATACATTTACACCTGGTGTTAATACATAAATTAATGCATTTGCATTAATACTTGTGTTCAATATTGTCATAATGTCTCCCTGACCACCTCTTTTGGCCGATTGCATCAAAATCCGTCCTGAATGCATTTTAGGTGCATTTACACCTGTACTGCCTTACACATGGTCAAGCAGTGTCCCATTGAAAACGTTCCCCTGAAATAGCTTGGTTTGAATGAAATGGTGTAGTGTAAGTTGTAAAGGGGGTCTTGGAGGACCAGGTCCATCTCCAACTTTCCCACATCTGGCTAGAATGTGTCTTAAACCACAATCTGAGGCTGTGCAGACAGATTGCAGTTCGTCTCCAATGCTTCTTGGCTGCACCTACACTGTTTTTACGCATTGCGTCACAATATAATTGTAGCAAATTAAATTGCTCAGTTTCCAGCCTTTTTCCATGAGCATCGTCGGTAGTTGTTCAGGAAGGGAACAGTCAGGAAAATAATCTCCTGCATTAATGTTGCCTTCTTAAACACGTTTTATATTTTCTTTTTACATTTACTGGCTAATAAGAAGAAGGAAACTGCTCGGTAGGCTTTGGATTAGGGAACCATCTGCCCTCATCAATTATAGAGGAAGGTTTATAGTTATATAGTATATAGTTTATAGTCTAACACACCAATACTATCACTGCACAGACAGAGTGTGTCTGTCAGCAGCACAAAGTAACCTCGGGGTGCGCGTCCAAGTTATGCACACTGTAAACCAATTAATGAGATCAGAGCAACATGGCGGCGTAGCAGGGAACAGCAGCAGGGTGGCATACTGATTAGGGAGAGCCTCCTGACCTTCAGCCACAGGGACTTTGTTTAAGCCACGATCGCCCCTACTAACAAATACACTAAGTGCTCGCCAGCCTCAGGTTCTGAAGGTGACCTCTGACCTTCTGACCTTCTCTAACCAGGTGGGGGAGTGAGGTCATATGGGGTGACTGGTAGAGCATTGTATGATACAATCTGCTTTCACGTGTTTTGTTGTAAGTTTGCTCTTTGCTTTTTAAAGTAAACAGAAAGACTTTCGAGACAGAAGCAGTACGACAGCTAAAACTGTTATTTTGTACGATTTGGATGCCAGCTGTGTTTGGTATATAAACCAAAATTGAATGTGAATTAGCTTGTCTCCAGATTAAATTCAGTCTAATGGTTATGCACTTACATCAGTTTATATATATAACTAACTAGTGACAAAGTAATATACTGCCACTCAGTCCCACTTATCCAAACTAACAGCAAAATGTTATGAATAACCTAAAACTGTAGCAAATGTTAAAACTGTTCAGCCACGCATCTTAAAGATCGAACAATTGACCAATTCTTGTACACTTTCAGGGACCAACCAGCCACTGATACCTGCCATGCTGTGTATTCTGTCCCATCTCTGTAAATTCAGTTCAGATTCTTCTTTTTGCTGCATAGTTTTCAAAAGGGACTGATAAGCAGTGATGATGAGGGTAGTAGTATCATCCCTAACGAGTACAAAAGTATGAAAAAGTGTACTGTTGAAATCAAAGTAACAGGATTGGCACTGGATTCAATAATTGTGGGACAATACCCTGCACAGTGTCATAGTCAGTTGTTCTCTCTTAATTAGAGATAAGAATAATTTTACAAATCATTAAAGTTACTTGCTGAAAGGACTTTCTGTTGCAGAGAGAGGAGGGTACCTTGATGCCTCCTTTGGCCTTGCGTATGATCCTCTTCTTGCTGGGATCCACTTCGGCTGGCTGCCTGCTACTGTTAGAGTTATCTGACGCTCTGCGAGCCAGAGCTACAATGAATTGAGAGGACAGAGCACAAGTCATTTCAATTATTTCTTTCTCCAGATCTTGGGTCACCTTACATGCATGCAGTTGTTAAATGAGTTTAGATTATGACAAAGAAAAGGCTTACAACTGTTGAAGTTTGCAGCTCAAGGTGTCAACCAGTTTAAACAGTTTGTGCATGTACTGCACAAATTAGCTAATTATAGCAACATCCAACTCACGCTGCTGGCTCCCTGGAGTTCTGGGGGGGTTCTTCAGTGCGGGACGTTTAGGAGAGGACTCGGGCCGGGGGGCAACCGGCTGGACGGGCCTCGTCTGTTTAGCTGACAGCCTCTTCAGACTGACGTGCCGCTTCTGAAACATCTCCTGGACGTCCTCCAGGCGCTTCAGGGCCTTCAGGACATTGGCCTGCAGGCAGAAAGCATCACTATCAATCCTGCACCATCATGAATTTTGCCACAGGATATCCAGTCATACTACAAACTGTACCTTGATATCCTCGGACAGGACAACCTCATACTGGTTGTGGAGGTTCCTCAGTTCAGTCAGCTGGTTCTTTTCTGCAGACTCCAGGAAGCGTTCGATGTCAGTCAATGCAGACTCCGCTCCTTCCTGTGACTGACACTTATCCACAGCCTGGGAGGCCAGCAGGTAGATGCCAGACTCACACCACTGGTTGACCTGTACACAGCAGAATCCAAACAGGGTAAGATTTCAATGGAGCCAACACCAACTCTCCCCAAAGACATGTTATGAACAAGCCAACATTAATCCAGATTATCCAACCGACTTTACCTGGTGGTCAAACTGAAGGTGAGTGCACCCGAAATGTTGTTAATAATCCCGCGTTGTACAGGAAAATACTTAAATGTGTAAGCCAACTTTATGACAGTGAAAGTGCAATGTGTGACATGAAAACAAATGGCTGTTAAGAGGAAGAGGTAATAATAATAATAATAATAATAAATTTAATTTATAACGCACTCTTCATTCATAAGAATCTCAGAGTGCACAGAGCCAGTACATAGTACATAGTTAAAACATAATTAAAACAGACTATATTTAAAAACATAGTTAAAACAGACTATAGTTAAAAACATAGTTAAAAACAGACTATATTTAAAAACATAGTTAAAACAGACTATAGTTAAAAACATAGTTAAAACAGACTATAATAAAGAAAGAAATAGCTGACAGATTTAACACAGAGTAAAAAACGCCTTCCTGAATAAAAAGGTTTTTAGGCCAGTCTTAAAAGAGTCCAGTGTCTGTGTTGCCCTTATGTGTTCAGGGAGACTGTTCCAAAGCCGCGGTGCTGCCGAGCAAAAGGCCCGGTCCCCCATGGTGTGTAGCTTGGTGTTGGGGACCCGAAGGAGCGATCTGTTTGTGGACCTGAGGGTGCGGGTGGAGGTTTGGGGAGTGATGAGTTCCTGTAGGTAGGGAGGTGCATGTCCGTTTATGCATTTATGGGTGAGTAGTAGGACTTTGTAGTCAGTCCGGAATGAGACAGGGAGCCAGTGTAGTGAGTGTAGGATGGGTGTTATGTGCTCATGTTTACGGACTCTCATCAGGATCCTGGCAGCGCTGTTTTGAATGTATTGTAGTTTTTTGATGTTCTTGGCAGCGACCCCGGTGAAAATTGAATTACAGTAGTCCAGTCTTGAGGAGATAAAGGCGTGGACGAGCTTCTCTGCATCTGGCAGGGTTAAAGTTGGGCGGAGTTTGGAGATGTTTTTAAGATGATAAAAGGAGGTTTTGCATAGGTATTTTATGTGGTCATTAAAGGTCAGGTGAGGGTCAAACCTAACTCCCAGATTGGTAACTGTGGAGGAGAGGGGTATGACCTGACTGTCAAAGGTGAGATGAGTTATGGAGGATGACTGAACCTGGTGTGGAGTGCCAACAAGGAGGGCTTCGGTTTTGTTACTGTTTAACTGTAGAAAGTTGTTGCTCATCCATGCCTTTATCTCCCCAAGACAGGCGGTGAGACATGACATGGCTGCAGAGGGGCTTGGGGCAGTTTTTATGTAGAGCTGTGTGTCATCAGCATAACAGTGGAAGGGCATCCTATGTCTGCTGATGACACGACCGAGGGGGAGCATATAAATAATGAAGAGGATGGGGCCGAGGACCGACCCTTGCGGAACACCACAGGAGACAGGAAGTAGTCTGGACTTGCATCTTCCCAGTGAGACATATTCAGTTCTGCCAGAAAGGTAGGACTGAAACCACTTGAGTGCAGAGTCTGATAGTCCGATGGTGGTGTGGAGGTGCTCTAGGAGGATAGTGTGATCCACTGTGTCAAATGCAGCAGTCAGGTCCAGGAGGATGAGGAGTGAGGGTGATCCTGCATCGGCTGTCATCAGCAGGTCATTCGTAACCCTGAGCAAAGCTGTTTCAGTGCTGTGGGCTGAACCAAATCCTGACTGGAAGGTTTCAAATAAGTTGTTGTGTTTGAGGTGGTCCTGAAGTTGAGAAGCAACTACCTTCTCTAACACCTTGGACAGGAAGGCAAGATTGGAGATAGGCCTGAAGTTGGCTAAAACCTCCGGGTCCAGGGTGGGCTTCTTGAGAAGGGGGCGGATGACAGCAACCTTGAGAGCAGCTGGTACACAGCCAGACTGAAGGGAAAGGTTAACAACTTTGGTGATGAAAGGACTCAGAGTGGGGATATGTGACTTGAGCAGAGCAGTGGGAATGGGGTCCAGGGTACAGGTACAGGATTTAATTTTTCTGAGGATTTCCTCAACATGGCTCTCCTGAACCTCAGCGAGATGTAGAGGAGACAGCACACTCGCAGATAAGGTGTTGGTGTCAGACGGAAGCAGAGATGGAGAGCTGGACATCAGAGAGCGAATGTTGTTGACTTTGGATTTGAAGAAGTCAATGAAGCTGTTGCATTGCTCCTCTGTAGCCTCAGTTGAAGAGGATGGTTGTGGCTTCAGGAGATGGTTTATGGTCGAAAAAAGCTGTTTAGAGTTGCCTGGGTTTTTATTGATTAAGCTGGAATAGAACTGTGAGCGAGCAGAGGTAGCAGACAGCTAGTTTTGTCTAGTTTTAACATTTGTCGCCCTAAAAAGAAGAAAAATTTGCCCTAAAAAGAAGAAAAATTTGATTTGATGTTATTGTGGTTATATAAATGTAATTTATCGTGCTGTTAGATTGCTGCTAGACCGCCCCATTAATACAGGACTATTAACATGTTTGGATCACACAAGTCTGAAACATCGCAGCTACCACTAACATCGAATTCTACAAATTGTATTATACTAATAGTATTAGTTTAGCCTGATCTTTATCTGACACTGTGCAGAAATACAGAGTTAAAACGCTGATAGATCAGGTGGTCATTGTCCCCCTTCTCCACCTGTTTCCTTCTCTTTTCTGGTCTGATTTTCTTTTTTTCACATACACTTCAAGGTCAAGTCATTTCTTTCTTTTACCTGAGCCACAGTGTGTATCTCAGGGTGCGCGACATACTCTGCCTTGTCGGCTGCAGTCCAATCACCGTCATTCCTGTGAAACACTTTGGATAAGTGTGCCTTTTCTGCTTTGCACCTCGGACACTATGTCTAAATTTCTACAGTAGGTTTTGTATTTTATTTCGCGGCCAGGCTTCTCACTTTTACAACAACTTCTCTGCTTTCTCCACGATAAACCTTCATGCAAATGTGTTATCTTGTATAGATAAATGTGGGCGTGACATTATGCTGATAGTGAATAGCAGGGAGGCATGAATCAGAAGGTCATTTTGTGTGTGCACTTATTATGTGCACAGATTTATGCGCACATTTCTACGAACATATTAGTGGGGCCCATTTCTTGTTCCACGGCCCCCAAGTTGCCAATGAAATCAATTAAAGTCACTTTAAAGATGTGTAAGAACCCACGCTTACGGCATGGTGACGGTAAAGGCCGGTCAGTCACCGCTTTGGTCCAGACTTTATATTAACAAATATTGGAAGTTTTGCCATGAAAATGTACTAATTTGTTGTGACATCCCTATGGGCTTCATTTGTACTTATTAGTACATGTCAAGGGCCATTCTTGAGCACATTAAGACATAAAAACAAAATAACTTTGTAAATCTGGACGTGTCATCTGTAGATGTGTTTAAGTCCTATCACACCCTCACCTTATCAATGCCCATGTGAATCTGCAGGGATTTGGACAAGACGTCCGTCTTCTTCTTGGACTCGTTGCTGAAGTCGTCACAGACCCTCCTGAGCTCCACACATTTGGGTCGAATGGAGTCCACAGCGTAGTGGTTGCTCTGGATCAGCTGGTCCCCATGCAGTGCGTGGAGCTGGGCCTTTTCTAGTGTGGGCTGGAAGGACAACAATTCAGAATATATCATGGCATTTTAACACGCAGATGGGTCCTGATACGTTGCTGTCATTTACAAAGATTTACAAAATACAAATTTGGGATTGCTTTCTCATCAATGGTAAAGAGCCTTTCTGAAGCAGCTGTCATGACTGAGCTTGTGCTGAGCTGTTATGTAATTGAAGGATTTTCCTGATGAACGAAAGAGCTATAAAAAGTAAGTGGGATGCTGGAGAGGTATAAGAACCAGCATTATCGATGGCTTGCAAGTGGTTTAAGAATAGAGTCATTAGTTACAACTTATACAGCCGTTATAAAAGGTGAAGTAGTGAATATATTTGGTTTTGACTGCTTGAAATGACCTGAAGTTGTGTGTGTGTGTGTGTGTGTGTGTGTGTGTGTGTGTGTGTGTGTGTGTGTGTGTGTGTGTGTGTGTGTGTGTGTGTGAGAGAGAGAGAGCGAGACAGAGAGAGAGAGAGAGAGAGACTAACCAGAGCCTTCTCCTCCAGTGTTTTCAGTTCGTTTAGCAGGTGTTCAACTCTGGCCACACAATCCCCGATATCTGATAGGCTGGTTAGAATGTCCATCAAACTGTCTAGAGACACTTTGACCTGGAGAACCACAGAGGGGACAGAAGACAATTACCCACTTAATCACACCGTAACCATTTTAGTTTTTTCTCGTATCTAGACTCAGCTTCAAATCATCATATCCAAAGTTAGAAATGTAACATAAGACGATTATTAGAACATGAAGTGTCTGTCAGGAGATGAAATAGATTAAATTAACAACTTAAATACTGACTCAGCCAAGCCATTTTCTTACCGCTTATGCATCACAAGGGACATTTTTGGCGTTTTCATTTAAAGATAATTTTGGTGTCAATGCATATGGCATATATTTTGGCAGCGGTGTGAGTTTTTTTTTTGGAAGTTCCAACTCAGCTCCTCTGAGTTTATAACAAATGTGTAGCCAAAATACAGACACTCAGACCCATAACAACAAAAATGTTGCACTGAAACTCCTTACAAACACAATTTTTGTGAACACTGCCCTCAGGCTTTCAATCTAGAGCTCTGGCTTAAAAATTGTAGTTTTTACTATTTTTCACCAGTTTGAGCCATTTTCTCATGTTTGTCCTATGGGGCAAATGGGCTGTGGATTTGTGACTAAGTGGACATAGTGACAGTGATGTCGTCCATTGGTTTAAGGACTATGGTTTTGAGGCCTGGAGTTCGGTATTTAGGCCATTGCCATCTTGGTTTTTGGCAACGAAATGATAATAATAATATATAGTATTTTATAGCAGTTTTAGGAGGTAACTTTTGTCCTCTATCTTGGAGTTGTTTTTTTTTTATCTGACACTGCACAAAAAAAATTAAATCCACCTAGCATTTAGTATACAGAATATAATTCTTTTTTTTTCATAACGAATGCGGCATTGTGTCAAAAAACGGGCATTTACAGGGTAAACATTCTGAAATTAATGGAAATTTGGTAGTTATGATAAGGACTGAAAGAATGAACTTGGTGAAAGTGGAAAATACTATTAATATATAATTTTATGGCAGTTTTTTGACACAGACATTTTTGTCCTCTACGGACATCAGAGCTACTTTTTAGAAGGGAGGCACAAGGGTTTAGTATGTTTTTCAAAGTATGACTTTCCAGCTGAAATCTTCTGAAGCTGTGTGAAGAGGAGACTCCAGGCCAGAGGCAGCCAGGCAGAGAGGGACAAACAGATCTACAGATATACCTCTCTGAAGTCCTGTTCAAAGTGGCGTAGCTGCAGGCACTGCTCCAGTTTCAGATGGTGTTTACACCAGAACTGTTCAAAGGCGTTCTCCGTCTCATCCAGCTGGGCTAGGAGCCTGAAACACACAACAGGACCTTCATTACAAACGCAGTGAGAGTTACTGTAGGACAACATTACCATATTCTAGACTGAGATGCATTATATAATAAAGAAGAAACGCTTTGTCACCTCTCCACCGTGGTTTGGTTCTCCATCTCGTCGGGGTTGAGTTTGTGGTTCTCCGACTTGGCTGCCTGCTCCTTGATACAACCTAACAAGGTGGTGCCCTGCTTCAAAGCTAGCTTCAGTTCATCCTGGTTTGGAACAAAGAAGCATTGGAAAGAGCATTATTACCTTATTACCATCTGAAAAACAGGACAGAGTGTGTGTGTGTGTGCGTGCGGGCGTGTTTTACCCATCTTGTGTGGACATAAACACATCACATTGTGGAGATTTGCCTTTCTCACAATGCAGGCCCCCATGATCTAAATCACTACATGTTATGGTAAAGTCTTGGTCTGATGATGGGGTAAGATGAGGTTTAGGTTGAGGTTGAGGTTACGGTAATGTTTAGGGCTAGACTGGTAGCAGTTATGGTTATGGTGTGTGTAAGGTCCCAGTTACACCTATTACTGTAAAACGGGACAAACTGCACATACCATGATTTGAAAGAGACACTTAATGCTGTGAAATGAAACAAAACTTAAAGTTTAGGTAACAAAACTTCTCGGTTAAGCCTAGAAAAAGATTGTGGTTGAAATAAGTAAGTTTATTACGTAACTGACATACGTGGAATTAGTTCAGTATGTCAGTTACGTAACAAAACTATGGCAAAATAAGTCAATTTAGACTATTGCTTTCACACGGGACACAAACAGAAGTCTACTGGGTGAAAGTCCTGGGTTTGTTGTACTCATCCACTTTGTGCAGGCTTTGTCACACTTTATACTACGTAACCTGACTTCCTCCTTTGCTCCCGTCATAATTACTACTACCACTAGAGGTTGTTATCTTATTAGTGTTGGTGATCAACCATGTGAATAGATTACAGCCTTCTGAACCTCCTAGTAGAAGTATCAGGCCCATTCTAACTCCTATCTATGAGGCTGATATCAGCTGATATCAATCGAAGCAGGTGCAAAGAGAACTTGCCACTTTGGATTTGTGAACAGGAGTTAAAAGGAACTGCTGTCCAGTGGAGACGGTTGCTAGCACTAGTGCTAGTTTAGCTACCCCCGTCAGTCACCTGACCCTTGTACATGTTGTAGTGGCCCCTACAGAGTTTCCCAAAGCTATGATGCTGTACTGTATGGACTCTACTGCTTTTATCTTTGCAGGGGAAGGGTTCTTCTGTAGCTTTTTAATGTGCAGCTTGAGATAGCAGGAAAAGCTTTTGGACTTTTTTCTTTTGATTGTGGTATCACATGAAAGACGTTTAGTTTCCTAATGCCATAACTCCTGGTGGCATCAGCATTTACAATTGGAATTGCTGTGACCCGTGGATTAGCTCACAGAGATCAGGTACATTTGCACCGTGCTTTTGCATAAAAGTCAACTTTGATAAACACTGGTTTGCACCATGACCAAAAGCAAACCATCTCGTCCGCATTCACCTTTGAGGGAATGACAAGTCCAAAATATTAAGAGGCTATTACCTTTTTTAAAAAACTTTTTATGACCCTACTTTACCAAATGAGAAGCAACATGAAAATAGCTTTCCTCTTCCTTAGCCACAACCAACAGTAGCCAATGCATGAGCCACATGGTCACCCACAGTTTCATGAGGATTCGTGAATGACTCTCGATCCTCTGGAGCAACGAGGCACTAATG
The DNA here is from genome assembly GCA_016806645.1 of Ophiodon elongatus. NCBI lineage: Eukaryota > Metazoa > Chordata > Actinopteri > Perciformes > Hexagrammidae > Ophiodon > Ophiodon elongatus. The sequence continues at coordinate 1,241,856 of JACSYO010002139.1, forward strand.
TAACTCTCAACCCCTCTCAAGCAGGTCGGCATTGTTTCATCTGATTCACTACCAGGAAACTCATTACCATGTAACACCTCGTTTCAAGTCCATACAGTGGCACACATTAACAGCTGTGAATTTATTATTCTTATTGTTGGATGCTGGAGCACCACGGTTACAAGTCAGTTTCCCCCCAACCAGCTGGAGAATTCTTTGTTGCCGCGCATCCATGTAGTGTCCCTGATAGTATGTGTTGGTGTATTAGATGTACTAAATCACCTTGAGGTTGTTGTGTTTGTCGGTGTGTGCTGTGAGCAGGTCTTTGGTGCACTGGATGTCATTGGGCAGCTCCGTCTCAGCCAGGTTTGTCCCGAACTTCTGTAACATCTGGGCTGTGGTTTTCACTGTCATGGCAAAGTTCTCTATGGCCTGTAGAGAAAAAAGGATCCACGTGTGAGCCTGCAGCGTCAATTTTGGAAACTTGCCAAGTCTCTGTTGGTTTACTCACAGTTCGGTGGTGTATCCACTGACTGTGACAGTACTCCAGGTTTCCTCCTAGCTCCCGGGTCAGCTGGCCTTTATCCACGTAGCCGTGCAGGTCCGACAGGGAGTTCAGCATCACAATCTGCAAACACATTCAACACATTCAATCACTTCAAGCACTTGATCCCGACCAACTGAAACGAGTTCTAGAAAGTCTTCTGTGGCTGGAGAGAGAAAATAACCTTGATGGTGTCAGCAGGGTGACCTCAGCTCGCACAACAAATTAAAAACAGAGAGCCTGAGATACAAACTGGGGGCATGGAATTTGAAAGACGCTCAGGTAGGGACAGTTTAACAATAGGAGGTGCTAGTGAGTTGCATTATGGGAAAAGTAGGATGCGGCGGTTTTTGGAGTCTAGGGACTAAAATTCAATCAATTTTGACTGTCCTTTTTAAAATCCAAAGTGGATTCTTAATCACTGGAGTACCTATGTATATTTAATAAATTTGCCATTTGAATGACACTAAACTAACAAGTTTGATATCCTGTTCATTGAGACAATTATCAGGGCAGATCTATATCCTGGATTTATTGAATGATGGTGAGTCTTTGTTTTGTGAAACCCATAGTTGTATCATGTGCTCAGGTGAGATGGATTTATTACAACACTACTGTATATTGACAGGATCTTGCTTCCAGGGATTGAAGTATTTGTGGATGTAACTGATGAAAGGACTCGGCCTGGGATTCACACCAGGTGGACCTTCTTGTGCTCATAATGATATGAAGATGTGAAGTCCAAACATTATGAACATAACACTGTAGCTATGCAATGTGTGGTCCTGGAACACAACTAGCATAAGCTACATACAGGTATGGATGTTATCTGAACTTTAATTTTGCATCTGCACTCTAATGTACTGAACATGAGTTCTCAGTGCAGGTTGGGTATCATCATCTGAATGTTTTTAATGAGGATGCCTAATCCAGCTGAGTTAACATGTATAAAAATATTGTATTACTTGCATCATTTATTGATCATGCATTCAGTTAAAAATGTCACGTTTCTCCCAAAAAAGAAATGATAGTTTCCCATGATTGCAGCTGACAGAGTCTGTATGGTCGGTACTGATGCATGCTTACCGGTACCTTCATTTTAAAGTCATCTTTGTGCAGCTTGATCCCAATGTCTGCTATCGCCCGCTGGAAGAACCTGGACGGCCGCAGCACCAACACCAGCTGCAGGTTTCCTGGGAACGCCCCCTGGGTAACACAACCACATGTGGATTTACAACACATCTCTGAGGCATCCCATCAGACTGGAAACAGGGAGAGAGAGGGGTATGACATGCATGTCAAGAGTCACACAACTTATTCTGAACAACCAGCCACAGTGGAGGTCAGTGGAGCTCCACGTGTCTGTGAGCTACGTGTAGTAAACAGCCTACATCCAAACATATGAAAAATACCACTCGTCATTTGTCAGTAATAACACATAAACTGAGAGCCATTGAACTAACCGTGGCCTTGTAGCTCAAGATAAACTTCTCTATTAAAACCTCAGATGCACGTATACAACCACAGCAACTCATTTTATGTGGCATCCTCTTGATGACATAGTTGTCACATAACTGGGGTAATTAAAAAACATTAAAAAGAAACACTGCTACAGACAATTGTGGGTATTTTTCATGCGTCTCTGCTTTAGTGAATTCTCTATGCTTTAGAAATATTACAAAGTTTTACATCCTTACTTCAGACCTCTAACAGCATGACATAATAAAGATTGAACCACTCACAACTCATAGATTTGCAAACTGTTATGAAGGGTCAGAAGGACTGTACTTCTCCATAGACTGTTCTCTATGGGACACATCTGAAGCATGTGCATGGACATGAATATCTATTATAAATATACAACCACCTTTAGTGTAGCTTTGCAAGAATGAAGCAGAAAAAAGGACAATTACATAAAAATGACCCGCATTAAACAAAAAGGGCTGTGGACACCACGGTGGTGCTTCAAGCATTACTGTGCATACATTAAATAACCAGCAGGATGAAGCCTCCCGAACACACAGAGATGTAGAGACAATATAAACTCTAGAGCAGCTTCAGCCAACAAACACACAGAGCTGTAGAGACACTATGAACTCTAGAGCAGCTTCAGCCAACAAACACACAGAGCTGTAGAGACACTATGAACTCTAGAGCAGCTTCAGCCAACAAACACACAGAGCTGTAGAGACACTATGAACTCTAGAGCAGCTTCAGCCAACAAACACACAGAGCTGTAGAGACAATATAAACTCTAGAGCAGCTTCAGCCAACAAACACACAGAGCTGTAGAGACACTATGAACTCTAGAGCAGCTTCAGCACAACAAACACACAGAGCTGTAGAGACACTATGAACTCTAGAGCAGCTTCAGCCAACAAACACACAGAGCTGTAGAGACACTATGAACTCTAGAGCAGCTTCAGCCAACAAACACACAGAGCTGTAGAGACACTATAAACTCTAGAGCAGCTTCAGCCAACAAACACACAGAGCTGTAGAGACACTATAAACTCTAGAGCAGCTTCAGCCAACAAACACACAGAGCTGTAGAGACAGTATGAACTCTAGAGCAGCTTCAGCCAACAAACACACAGAGCTGTAGAGACACTATAAACTCTAGAGCAGCTTCAGCCAACAAACACACAGAGCTGTAGAGACACTATAAACTCTAGAGCAGCTTCAGCCAACAAACACACAGAGCTGTAGAGACAGTATAAACTCTAGAGCAGCTTCAGCCAACAAACACACAGAGCTGTAGAGACACTATGAACTCTAGAGCAGCTTCAGCCAACAAACACACAGAGCTGTAGAGACACTATGAATTCTAGAGCAGCTTCAGCCAACAAACACACAGAGCTGTAGAGACACTATGAACTCTAGACCAGCTTCAGCACAACAAACACACAGAGCTGTAGAGACACTATGAACTCTAGAGCAGCTTCAGCCAACAAACACACAGAGCTGTAGAGACACTATGAACTCTAGAGCAGCTTCAGCCAACAAACACACAGAGCTGTAGAGACACTATAAACTCTAGAGCAGCTTCAGCCAACAAACACACAGAGCTGTAGAGACACTATAAACTCTAGAGCAGCTTCAGCCAACAAACACACAGAGCTGTAGAGACAGTATAAACTCTAGAGCAGCTTCAGCCAACAAACACACAGAGCTGTAGAGACACTATAAACTCTAGAGCAGCTTCAGCCAACAAACACACAGAGCTGTAGAGACACTATGAACTCTAGAGCAGCTTCAGCCAACAAACACACAGAGCTGTAGAGACACTATGAACTCTAGAGCAGCTTCAGCCAACAAACACACAGAGCTGTAGAGACACTATGAACTCTAGAGCAGCTTCAGCCAACAAACACACAGAGCTGTAGAGACACTATGAACTCTAGAGCAGCTTCAGCCAACAAACACACAGAGACAGCTGAGTTTTGGCACACTGTGCAACACACACACACAACGCTGTGTATCTAGGCAACACAGTTATTATTGATGTTCTCCTCTGAAGTGTTGAACTAAACCATCTGAATGTTATCTGCCAGTCCACTCAGTCTCTCTGTCCCACTATAACCAGTCCACTCAGTCTCTCTGTCCCACTATAACCAGTCCACTCAGTCTCTCTGTCCCACTATAACCAGTCCACTCAGTCTCTCTGTCCCACTATAACCAGTCCACTCAGTCTCTCTGTCCCACTATAACCAGTCCACTCAGTCTCTCTGTCCCACTATAACCAGTCCACCCAGTCTCTCTGTCCCACTATAACCAGTCCACTCAGTCTCTCTGTCCCACTATAACCAGTCCACTCAGTCTCTCTGTCCCACTATAACCAGTCCACTCAGTCTCTCTGTCCCACTATAACCAGTCCACCCAGTCTCTCTGTCCCACTATAACCAGTCCACTCAGTCTCTCTGTCCCACTATAACCAGTCCACTCAGTCTCTCTGTCCCACTATAACCAGTCCACTCAGTCTCTCTGTCCCACTATAACCAGTCCACTCAGTCTCTCTGTCCCACTATAACCAGTCCACTCAGTCTCTCTGTCCCACTGTAACCAGTCCACCCAGTCTCTCTGTCCCACTGTAACCAGTCCACTCAGTCTCTCTGTCCCTCTATAACCAGTCCACTCAGTCTCTCTGTCCCACTGTAACCAGTCCACTCAGTCTCTCTGTCCCACTATAACCAGTCCACTCAGTCTCTCTGTCCCACTATAACCAGTCCACTCAGTCTCTCTGTCCCACTGTAACCAGTCCACCCAGTCTCTCTGTCCCACTGTAACCAGTCCACTCAGTCTCTCTGTCCCTCTATAACCAGTCCACTCAGTCTCTCTGTCCCTCTATAACCAGTCCACTCAGTCTGTCTGTCCCACTGTAACCAGTCTCAGTCTCTATGGTTATTAATATCTATTAGCTTTATTTATTATATTAACATATATATATATATATATATATATATATATGAATATATATATGTAACTTACAGCGATCCTGGATAGAGAGGCCTTCACTGCGCTCCATTTGTCCTTGCGCCGGTCGATGATGATGATGAAGCCGATACTGGCAGCATCCAGGCTGGAGACAGGAGGTAAGAAGGTGTGAGTGGACTGCTGCTCTGTGCATGTGTGTGTAAGCTGTGACAATCCAACTCTCTCAAACTGATACACTTTGCACACACAGAGCTCAGCTGAAGAGCAAAAACATCTTGCACAGTTTAAGGAATACACCAATATGTGTTATTTTCAGGAAACTTTATAATCCTTTATTTCAGTTTTGTGTTTTAATGTTGAGTTATTCTAAATGATTGTGCTTAATCAAAGTAACCAACAGAATTACTGAGGTCAGACAGATTTTCTGAATAGAAAAACTACACATTACATAGAGAGTGTGAAGAAAGTGTTGGTTAACAGAGGCCAGCAGCTCATGTTGCCTCTTACCCTGGATGCACCCATTTAGAATGATATCAGCTGATTCAATGGGCATTACCAGCAGTTATCAATACCATTCTGATGCTTCAGGCGGGACCAACTAAACTTCACCTACCATGTTGTGAAAGTGCGACTTAATGAAGTGAATTGAAACAAAACAACTTTAGGTTTAGGCAACAAAAGTACTTGGTTCGGTTTAGAAAAAGATAGTGGTTTGGGTTGAATTAACTAGGATTGTTAGGTAACGTACGTACAAACTCTATTTCTCAGCTATAACATGCACATAGTTAGTGAAGTAGCAAAGTTATATCACAAACGTAAAGTCAATGTAGACTTTTGGTTTCACACCGGACACAAACATAGATCTCCTGAGTGAAAGTCCTGTTTGTTTGACTCAACCTCATACCCATATCTATGAGGCTAATAACCACTCATAATACCAAATCAATCGGCTGATAACAGTCGAAGCAATGCAGTATCAGCTTAATATGGTCATCACAGCCTGTAAAGGTGGTGTACGAGAGGTTAAATGTTAATGTTCATGAACCAAATGTTCATTGGTGTCCAATGAGCAGAGAGTAAGAGTCAGAGTCTGATTATGTGAGGATAACCACCCTGAAAACTAAGTATGTGTATGAGAGTGTGTGTACCTGGGTATGCTGGTCAAGTAGGTAACCACATTGAGGAAGTCTTCCTCAGGCACTTCGCTGAAGCCTGAGAACTCTGGGAAGATGATGATGGGGGCGCCATCTTTCCCTCGGCCTCCTGCAACACAAAAACACCACACACAGCATTTACTATGAGTCCTTCTAGAACAGACTTAGGTCTGACGCTGTCTGACCGTATCACGTACAGTATACTATATATTTAATATCAGCTTCCTCCAGCTCCTCCCTGTATCTATATAATGCTATATGTTTGTACGACATGTCGCACATCATTTGTTTCCGGTCCATTTCTGGTCCATTCGTCCTGATTGTCCTGCCAGTGGGACGGGGGATAAGGTTGGACAGTTTAGTGTATGGTTACGTTGTCTCTGTCACAGCTGAGAACACAACAATAGAATGAAGCATATTTGGTTATAAAAAAGAAAACCGACATCAGTCTCTCATTCATTGTCTATGTAGCAGACTGTATTCTTGATGACATCACCAGGATGAGGTCTGCTCTGGTTTCTGGCTTTGAGAGAGAGTCGCTCGTGTTCACAAATATTGATTAAACTTTTCTCTGAGATGAAAATACCATATCACAATTCTTCATTTAGGTGGTGTTTCCCCTTTCAGACACAGAAGTAAATACAGTATCTTTGTCATGGGAAACCCTGAAAAACGTTTAAGACACGAAGGGGTCTAACTCTTCTGCTTCCACCAAATAGACACAAGATGGCAACGTTGAGCTAAAGATCCTCAGGCAGCTCAACTACTGTAGACTACTGTGTTACTTGTTGAGAGAACACTAACGATGGGTGTGATTACAGTAATTACCAACGCATTTGAAATGCAGAAATGTCTCATTTTAACATGAAACTAATGCTCCTTTTTTAGGTCTGACACTTCAACCTCACACATCTGCTGAAGATGGCAAGTCTAAACCTAATATACACACTCACAAGCTGGGGCTTTAAATCAAATCTAGTTTTGGCATTATTCATTTTCCCATATTGATGGTTCATATCCCTAAATAAAGTTTAATCAAATTACCACAAACTAATGTACACAGGAAACCTGGGGCCAAGTAGTAACCCCAACATAGGACGAGTAGTCTGTATCAGAGTATCCACAACAGACAAAAAATGTAAATGGTATTAATCAATGACATTATATGAATAATGGGTCACATGTTGGCCCAAACAGAGCTGAAAGGAGAGTAAATATAGGATTTACATTCATCAGGTGGCCCAAAAACACAACTTAAAACCAATATTAAAACACATCTCCAAATCAATGTTAATGTTGCTCTGTCTCGGTCGGAATTGTTAATAGGCAGTTATTTGCCAATACCTTAATCATATCAACTTTCTGGAATGAGTCAAGATATCCCAGTCTTGTGTTTTTAGCTTGCTGCGCTGCCCTCTAGTGGCCAAATATTATGTAAATCTCTGCACTTTTCTATGAAATTGAGTAATTTCTAAGAAAGACATCCTCTAGTCTCTGTTAGAAAGATGAATATGCTTGAAGTCGTATCAATAGGAACAGTTCCATGTAATTGACTGCCTATTTTGCAACTCTGTGTGTGCACATAATACAAAGGTAACTCAACCTACAGTATCTTCAGTGTATGAAAGCTTTTGCATTGGCTGTGGATTTTGGGACTCAAACAATAATCGGCTCTGTGTTCGGCTAAGAGGGAGTGAGCTCCACCGTGACTGAGCGGATAAAGAAAAGAGCACCACCTGCAGACGTGCAACATTCAGAAATCACCATCAAAAACACCAAACAAATCTGCAAAAATCGACATGGCTATAATACCGCGTGACTGGCAAGAGAATGGTTGACACAATTATATAAAGAAAAAGTCCAAAATAGCACATTCTACTGAGAAGGCACTCACACTCACAATCCCAGACACATGCATGTGGTGAGAGCAATGAACCAGGCCTGCAGTGTTACTTATGTAACTCTGAAGGCAAGTACTGCTGAGAGGGATTACTGAGTCTGTTGTGAGGACTGAGAGAAGGAATGAGAGGCATCCCTGGAGAACCACACCGGCTGCTCTACCACAACACATGTGGAAAGTCTGAGGGCACCAACAGTTAATGCTGGGGTGACAGGGGCTATTTTCTTCTCTAAACTTTTTGAAATAAAACCATGTGACTTCCCACCAGATGGATTGCAGCATGCAGCATATAGCAAGGCTTCTCAACGTAAAAAATAAGTTCTTTAATACCACAAAACCTCTTTTGTTGTGAGACAAAAGCAAAGATGCATGTACTGTAGATACATGCCCCCATGCTATATGGGATCATGTCCACATATCACTCCACTAGATTCCCTCTTTCATCAACAGTCACAATGCCAAAGAAACTGAAGGGGCCCTGTGCTTTTTTGTCAAAGAATATTATTCCCTTTGGTGTGATCCTCTGTGAAGAATATCAAACAAGACTGTGTAGACTGGGAGGAGAGGGTCTGATTACAGTGCAGTACAGTAGTGTACAGTACTTTAGTGGAAGTGTGTAACAACAGTAGACACTAAGAGAGATTTCAGATGTCCCTTTAACAAACCCTATCCAGTGGGGGAGTCTGGGGTGAGTGGTAACCTTCAAAATATGCCTCCATGTACTGCCCATTAGAGGTGGCTGCTTTCTGGGCAAGACCACCAATTTTACACATAAAGGTCATTATGTCAAAAGCGTTATCTTTTAGCCTGTGAACTCAACCCTGTACTCCACAAACGTACCTCCCATACAATGAGACTGCACATTCAATTACGCTTCGAGGGAATACATTTTCTCCAGGATTACTGTCGCAGTTTTAAACATGTGGTTTACGTTGTGAATTGAAATAAAACAAAACCCACATAAGTTTAGTAAAACATCATGGTGTGTCTCAAAATAAGTGTTTGTTACTAAATTACAGGTGTAAATTAGAACAAGACAAAGTAACTTTCTGTTTCACAAGGGACACGAACAATGGTCTCCTGGTGAAAGTCCTGTGTTTGTTTGACCCCTCCACCCTGACCTCTTCCTAACTTCTTGACTTCCTCAGACTCTCATAACAAACTTATTTGTGATGGATAAAAAAAAAAAAAAACATAATCCAGGACAAAAATATATTGAACGTAATAGACAATTCAGTTTTGCTGAATGCGAATGTCATTTTTAGGAGACCAGGCATCTCAGGCAGAGCTGTGTCATATCATCGTGAAGAAAATAGTGGAGAATAGTGATGATGTCATCAGGGTTATGGAAACTACACGTGTAAACACAAAGCCTACATTACAAGTAAGAGACAGGTGTTTAAAGGACAAGGGCATCGACCAGGTAGGCAGCTTGTGCTGGGAGGAATGCTATTGGTTGAGAGGTCAGAGCCAGTGTTTTTGAGCTCCGCCCTCACAGGACTAAACGTCAGGATAGGTGAGCCACTGCTGCATGCATCTTGACCCTATGGTTTTCAATCTGTCTCTTGAGTTCCCCAACTTGATATAATTTCAATGCTAAGCTGGTCCAGTACTCCTTTAAATCTCATTGTTTTCATTATAGGCAGATAAAAAAAAAACAATATTCTTTATAGCCTTCTTCATTCAAATGTGTTTTTTTTCTGGTTCAAGAAGACTTTCTTCACCACATTTTATATTCAACAAGCAAAGGTCGGCATATGCTTCCAATAACTGTAAGTGAAGAAACAGAGCACAAACACGTAAGATTATCACCAAAAGTCATTCAGAAAACATTTTATGTACAATATGTCATCTTCTGGGCTAGTGGCCTCCCAACCAAAACAATAAGAAGAGACGGCGTTTGGTGGCGGCGTGAAGTAGCGTGAGATCATGGGAGTCGTTCACCACCATCGCCATCGTTGCAGTAAGCCTCTCCCGGTTAGAACCTTTTCACCGGGAGAGGCTTACAGTTCACCGTTTGGGAGGTTTTTTACCACAGAGGTGTCCCTCTAAATACGTGAGGCCACAACCTCCAGTGGGCTGTTGTTGCTCTACATACCTGAGAGCAGGGCAAACTGGCGATGGAGCTGCTCTATGATGTCCACAGCCAGCAGGGGCCTGATCTCCTGCTGCATGATCTCATCTGTAAGGAGAGACATACTGATCAGATGCAGCCAGAGACACAGGAAAACATCCATGAAATCCACACAGTCAGTGAAGGCAAACACAAATGCACAAAGAGAGAGCGTTATCCTCCCTCCACTGAAGAATCCAAGGAGAGTATAATGGGGAATAAACGCAGCTGGGGCATGAATGAATATAAATCATACAGTCTGGGAGAGAGGGAGGAAGAATGATCGAGGTACGCTGGGTGACAGACATCAGCTCACACAGGACAATCAGCTGTGCACACAGGGTTTTGTACACAAGTTAAAGAAACTGACAAGAAAGCAGAATGTATGTTTTTCTTTTCTCGTTCCATCACGACTTATTTTTCATAATTTAAGAAATTTAGAAAATTTGTCATCACATATAGCCTATTCTGTAACTATCCAGCTGTTCATAGTTCATAAAGGAAACGAGAACAAAGCATTC
>JACSYO010002139.1:1255000-1322122 GCA_016806645.1 Ophiodon elongatus
TCCTCATCATCAACCAAGACCGTCCCGGACGTCCAGACCAACAAATCTCAGGCTTTCCTCTCTCTTTTCTCAGGTTTCACTCACACACACACAGCCGGAGCTGAGCCCTGAACTGTGTGTGTGTGTGTGTTACTGTGGTCACTTTTTCCAGCTCCAGCTGTCGAGAAAAACAGCGTCGCCGTGAGCAGCAAATCAGAAGTCAGAGAGGGAGGGCAGACAGACTCTGTGGTGTGTGAGAAAATGAAAGAGAAGAAGGGAGAGGGACGGAGAGAGAGAAAGTAACTGAGGCTGAGCTGCAGTGTGTGTGTGTGTGTGTGTGTGTGTGTGTGTGTGTGTGTGTGTGTGTGTGTGTGTGTGTGTGTGTGTGTGTGTGTGTGTGTGTGTGTGTGTGTGTGCGTGTGTGTGTGAGAGCTCATACCTGTATGCATGGCTCCAGTCCACTGAGTATCTATGTGCTGTTGTGTCTGAAGGCTTTTATGAGGTCCATGTTGGACTGCCAAATGTGAGCCTCATGTGGAAGTGATCCTTCTGCACCGGCTGATGGACTGAAGTGTGTTTTTCTGAGTCTCTAAGTTAACATTAACGCAGCAGTCCACATGGCTAGAAGCAGCCAGTGAGGGAGGAGACGCTCTAATCGAGAGCGTTGTCCCTTCCTCCTGCTTGCTTCCCACAGGACGCCGTGTAGATAGAGACATTTACAAAGTTATTTGGCTTGCTTTACTCACGGTTGTGCTGACTTGTTTGACAGAAAATAGGCCTTTACACGACCAGATCAAATCAAAAGAGGCTAACAAGATGAACCACGTAGATGATTATGTTAAAGGCTAAAGGTTAAACGGTTGAGAACTCAAACCCTCTCCAGCTGACTCTCCTCCTCCTCGGCTGGAGCGCCGTGGTAGTCTCATCGTGTTATGTGGCCTATACAGGTCACTGCTAGGTGGCAATATTGTTTTGACTATTTACACAAAACAAAGCTTGCTCAACAGAAACTTTTTATTATTTTTTTATTATTTTTATTAGACAACAATGGAGCTCAGAGATTGGAACACTTGTTTGCATCGTGTTTCTTTTCCATGACTGTAAAATGTTCTGGTAGCTTAACCCCCATCTGCTGGCCGACGTTACACTGAGGAAAGAGCACGTTGCTCCTCCAGGTCACATGGTTATCACGTCACAGGGTTATTAGTCCCCGTCACACTGCTGTGACAGGCCAGAGGGATGAGTTCATGTAAACCGCAGTACAACACGGCTGGGCTCCAACCGTTGTTGTAAAATAGGTTACAGTTATTATTGCATGCCATATCATGTTAACTATATTTTAACCTTATTCTACAGAACAATTTCCATCCACCCTGTCTATATTCAGACAAAAAGAGATTGATGTAGCCTGCAACTAGAGCTGGGCAATATACCAATATGATATTAATAATGTGATATGAAACTCTTTTCCTGGTTTTAAAGGCTGCATTACAGTGAAGTAACATTCTAAACCAACCAGACTGAACTAACCAGCTGTTCTGGTATTTGTCTTTACCAACTTGGTCATTATATCCACATTACAGATGATTATTTATCAGAAATATCATTCTGTAAATTTGTTGATAAAGTACCTAAGGTCAGCCCTACAATATCTTTGCAATATCCATGTCAAGGTATTTTGTCAAATATATAGTGAGATTTGATTTTCTCCATTTGGCCCAGCCTCACTGCAACATTAGTTCAGAACCAGTTCTTCATGAGAGGTCCATGAATCATATATAACGCTATATGTGTGTGTGTGTGTGTGTGTGTGTGTGTGTGTGTGTGTGTGTGTGCTTGCGTGCGTGTACGTGTACGCGTGTGGGTGTGTGTGTGTGTGTGTGTGTGTGTGTGTGTGTGTGTGTGTACATGAGCTTATTGTTTACAAAAATACTGAAAGAAACACATGTACCCTCCACCTCCCTGCTCGGTTCTGTTCTCATTGCATTTAAATGAGCAGTACAAAATGAAAGAAGTATGTGTGAACACACACCCGCAATACACACACACACACACACACACACACACACACACACACACACACACACACACACACACACACACACAACCATGCCAGAACACATAAAGACCTGCAGGACACAAACATGGAAACACATGGACTAGTAGATACTGACACACACACATACAGCAGGCACACAGAAAACTGCACATGCACACAGGCACACACACACACGTGTGGACACACACACATTGTTTTCAGTACAATGCCTATCCAGCTGTCAGATTTGTTTTGGGAACGACTTCCTAAAAGAGCATAAACACGACTGTATTCCCAGGCCTGTGTACTCATTATTCATCATTGGACACAGCAAGGGAAAAAGCCTGGTGGTCGAACAACAAGACCACGTTCTCTCATCACACACACACTCGGGAGTTCAGTTCCTCAAATGAAAAAGCATCCCTGTCTATCACGTTCATACATTGCTGCTTTGACTGTTTACTGGCAACATTTTCTTTTTCCAATCAAATTGTCGGAGGGCGATTAGAGTGGATGTTTGGATGAACAGAGAGCGGGACTTTGACATCGGAGACCGAGGTTCAGGTTTAGGCTACTAACACACCTGGTTAAGGTGAAGGACAGACAGTGATTTGGGTTCAATGCTAAGAAAGGGTAAAGCTGTGGTCTTATTAGATATATTACAAATGCCGTGCATGCATGCATTGGATTAGTAAGACATTCACAGGATTATATGCAACAGGTGCAGCAGAATCTCACATAAATGAAGTTGCATCAATCTCTCCCTCAATGAAATGGAAACATCAGCATTTCATTCCATATTATTTCCCTTTATCCTCTAAAAAAAGAAAGAAGGGCCCAGTTACAGTCACACTCACACTCACACTCACAGTCACACTCACAGTCACACTCACACACACACTCACACTCACACTCACAGTCACACTCACAGTCACACTCACAGTCACACTCACAGTCACAGTCACAGTCACACTCACAGTCACACTCACAGTCACAGTCACACTCACACTCACACTCACAGTCACACTCACAGTCACAGTCACACTCACAGTCACACTCACACTCACACTCACACTCACACTCACAGTCACACTCACACACACTCACACTCACACACACTCACACTCACACTCACAGTCACACTCACACTCACACTCACAGTCACAGTCACAATCACACTCACACTCACACTCACAGTCACACTTACAGTCACAGTCACACTCACACTCACACTCACACTCACAGTCACAGTCACAGTCACACTCACACTCACACTCACACTCACACTCACAGTCACACTCACACACACTCACACTCACACACACTCACACTCACAGTCACAGTCACACTCACAGTCACAGTCACACTTACAGTCACACTCACACTCACAGTCACACTCACAGTCACAGTCACAGTCACACTCACAGTTACAGTCACACTCACACTCACAGTCACAGTCACACTCACACTCACACACACTCACACTCACACTCACACTCAGTCACAGTAACACTCACAGTCACAGTCACACTCACACTCACACTCACTCACAGTAACAGTCACACTCACAGTCACACTCACAGTCACAGTCACACTCACACTCACACACACTCACACTCACACTCACACTCACACTCAGTCACAGTAACACTCACAGTCACAGTCACACTCACACTCACAGTCACACTCACTCACAGTAACAGTCACACTCACAGTCACAGTCACAGTCACACTCACAGTCACACTCACAGTCACAGTCACAGTCAGAGTCACACTCACAGTCACACTCAGTCACACTCACAGTCACAGTCACAGTCAGAGTCACACTCACAGTCACACTCAGTCACACTCACAGTCACAGTCACACTCACAGTCACAGTCACAGTCACACTCAGTCACAATCACACTCACACTCACACTCAGTCACAGTAACACTCACAGTCACAGTCACACTCACACTCACACTCACTCACAGTAACAGTCACACTCACAGTCACAGTCACACTCACACTCAGTCACACTCACAGTCACAGTCAGAGTCACACTCACAGTCACACTCAGTCACACTCACAGTCACAGTCACACTCACAGTCACAGTCACACTCACAGTCACAGTCACAATCACACTCAGTCACACTCACAGTCTCAGTCACACTCACACTCACAGTCTCAGTCACACTCACAGTCACACTCAGTCACACTCACAGTCACAGTCACACTCACACTCAGTCACAGTCACACTCACAGTCACAATCACAGTCACAATCACACTCACACTCACACTCACACTCACACTCACACTCACACTCACAGTCACAGTCACACTCAGTCACAATCACAGTCACAGTCACACTCAGTCACAATCACAGTCACAGTCACACTCACACTCACACTCACACTCACAGTCACAGTCACACTCAGTCACAATCACAGTCACAGTCACACTCAGTCACAATCACAGTCACAGTCACACTCACACTCACACTCACACTCACAGTCACAGTCACACTCAGTCACAATCACAGTCACAGTCACACTCAGTCACAATCACAGTCACAGTCACACTCACACTCACACTCACACTCACAGTCACAGTCACACTCAGTCACAATCACAGTCACAGTCACACTCAGTCACAATCACAGTCACAGTCACACTCACACTCACACTCACACTCACAGTCACAGTCACACTCAGTCACAATCACAGTCACAGTCACACTCAGTCACAATCACAGTCACAGTCACACTCACACTCACACTCACACTCACAGTCACAGTCACACTCAGTCACAATCACAGTCACAGTCACACTCAGTCACAATCACAGTCACAGTCACACTCACACTCACACTCACACTCACAGTCACAGTCACACTCAGTCACAATCACAGTCACAGTCACACTCAGTCACAATCACAGTCACAGTCACACTCACACTCACACTCACACTCACAGTCACAGTCACACTCAGTCACAATCACAGTCACAGTCACACTCAGTCACAATCACAGTCACAGTCACACTCAGTCAGTCACAGTCACACTCACACTCACACACACACTCACACTCACAGTCACACTCACACTCACACTCAGTCAGTCACACACACACACACTCACACTCACACACACACTCACACTCACAGTCATAGTCACAGTCACACTCACAGTCACACTCGCAGTCACAGTCACAGTCACACTCGCAGTCACAGTCACACTCGCAGTCACAGTCACACTCACAGTCACACTCACAGTCACACTCACTCACACTCACAGTCACACTCACAGTCACACTCACTCACACTCACAGTCACACTCACAGTCACACTCACAGTCACACACACACTCAGTCACAGTCACAGTCACAGTCACACTCACAGTCACACTCACAGTCACACTCACAGTCACAGTCACACTCAGTCACACTCAGTCAGTCACACTCACACTCACACACACACACACTCACAGTCACACTCTCAGTCACACTCAGTCACACTCAGTCAGTCACACTCACACTCAGTCACACACACTCACACTCAGTCACACTCAGTCACACTCAGTCACACACACACTCACACTCACACTCACACTCAGTCACACTCACACTCACACTCAGTCACACTCACACTCACAGTCACACTCACGGTCACACTCACGGTCACACTCAGTCACACTCACACTCACAGTCACACTCAGTCACAGTCACACTCACACCCACAGTCACACTCACAGTCACACTCACACTCAGTCAGTCACACTCACAGTCACAGTCACACTCAGTCAGTCACACTCACAGTCACAGTCACACTCACACTCACACTCACAGTCACACTCACAAGGTGGAAACAAACACCAGCATTGCTGCCCCAGCTGGTAATGAGTGGGAGACGCTGTAGTCCAGTGATAACGTGCTCCATCTCAACAACACATAACAGGTGTGCAGGAGATGAACAGGGCATTACTGTGTGTGTGTGTGTGTGTGTGTGTGTGTGTGTGTGTGTGTGTGTGTGTGTGTGTGTGTGTGTGTGTGTGTGTGTGTGTGTGTAAGTGTGAGTCGAGTACTGGCAGTGGTGTCTTAGCTCAGTCTACCTGGCACTTAGCAGCAGGCCTCCCACACACTCACAATAGAGTGTGTGTCTGAGCTTACGTAACAGATAGAGTCTCTGGCCACAGGCTGAGGCTCTTTCTCTGCTCATAGTTAACACACCTGTGGACATCTGTGCTGCTGCACCGCTGCTTCTGTTCACTTTCCTTTATCCAAACCTTTTCCCCTCCTCTACTCTCCTCACACGTTGAGAGTCACCCACAGGAGAGGAGGTTGGTGTGTGTGTGTGTGTGTGTGTGTGTGTGTGTGTGTGTGTGTGTGTGTGTGTGTGTGTGTGTGTGTGTGTGTGAGAGAGAAAGGGAGAACTTCAAAATGTGCTCACATTGTTAAGCCATGTCCACAAAGAGCCCTTCTCTCTCTAAGAATGATTTCATAAAAGGCCACTGTCTTTCCTCTCAGCAGACCTGCAGCCTGCTGCTGGTACAGTCAACATGTGACCCTGAGCCTGCAGGACCTGAGCATCTCATGATGTTCAACAGCAGCCCAGACTGTGGACACACTCACACACAGACGGACCGAAGCTGAACCAACAGAGTAACGCACACATCTGGAGGCGTGATCGCTGCACACAGTGCCACCATGTTAGAGCACCAATGATTCCCAAGGAATACAGTATGTGAACACACACACACACACACACACACACACACACACACACACACACACACACACACACACACACAGAGAGAGAGAGAGAGAAGTGTGTAGAGTCAACAGTTTCTATTTTTAGCTACATCTTCAGGTAATTGAATTAACACATGCTAACAATGAATCCCATGATTTTGCTGTTAAATGACCCTTAATCAGTGTGACAGCGTGACATCATCAAATATGCATTCTGCATCTAATAATTAAAACAAATACAGTTCCACAGGTTTGAACATAGAGGTCTAATGAGGGCTGCGCGATATGGGATACAGGTCATTTCATATCACAATAATAATATATATATATCACCATATGTAGCATGTTTCTGGTAATTAAATCAATAAATAGTCTATATGAAGCGACCACATGGTAAAGCCTAATGCTGTATACTCCTGTGTGAATGAAATACTTGACAGATGTAAAGTACTGAGTATTTTCTCATTTAATTAACAGCTTTAGCAGGAACAAATAAATATGTCCAGCTTTGCACCAACTCTGTTTACATGCATGCACATGAATAGAATAAACATGTCTTTTGTTCTGTAAATGTAGTAAATGAAGTGTGGAGTTTGTCTTTATATGACAGTACGTCCTACTGTCATAGAAGACAAAGTGAGGATTGTGGCTCTTCTTCACTACACCGGCCGGTTGCATGAGGCCCATTCACTACTTTCCTTAAATATGAATAAATATGACACCTAAGGCTTCATTTCTTCTTAGCTGAGGGACTTACTTCAGGCTCAGAATCCCTCAAAGGGTTTCCTGAGTGAAGGAAAAGTGAGTTCTATTCTACAAATTCTACAGTTTGTGTAGAGATTTCACCTGAGGTTAAAGGTTGATATGGCTTAAAGCGTTTCATTCATGTGATAGAATTGTGGGTCGATTAAAATGGCGCTATTAAAAGACATAATTGAAGATGACTTGAAGTAACTTTTCTCTTTTTATATCCTCTTTGCTGTCCTGAACATGAGCAGTTTCTCAAATATTGGTTGATTACAATGAGGAAAATGCAACAGCAGAAAATAGACGCTCTTCACATACAAAACACGCACGCACACACACACACACACACACACACACACACACACACAAACACACACACACACACACACACACACATTGTGAAGAGCCGGTGTTATTTTTGGCTGGTTGTTCCTCAAGGTCCAGAGGACAGGGGGGTTTCCTATTGGTCCTCAGGAAGAAGGCGTCAGCGCAAGAAGACAATCAGAGGATGTCTAGTGACAGGATCCGCTGATAACAGGGCTCGCTCTCTCTCACACACACACACACACACACACACACACACACGCGTTCTCTCACTACAAACGCACATGGGTGTCATTATCCTTCCGTGGTGTGAGAATGTGTGCAGTGGGTGTGTACGTGAGTGAAGTCGTCTTTGTTGTGACCATGAGTGTAAGCATGTTTGGTGAGTAGTGAGTAGAAGTAGAACAGACACAGCAGGGTTTAGGGATTCCTCATCAATCATCACACGATGAGAACGCAGACAACCAAAACATCCCCGTAAATTACTGAGTCACAACAATTTATGCTAAAACTCTAGCACTGCACTAAAAACAGGCTGCGAGTATCCCCCAGAGTGTGTTTCTGTTCAGGCTCTTCTCATACACTGTTCGTGCTTGGTATGGAACACACGTAATACAGGACAGTTGACGTAGCATAAAGATTGACAAATTCAATGTTCGGAGGAGGTTAGGGTGGAGGGTTGTTCTGTAAACACAGGAGACCCATGTTTGTGTCCCGTGTCACGTAACATCCGTACTTGAGTAACGCTACTTCCGTCGATATCTTCGCCCAAACCATGATCAAAGTCCTTTTGTTGTCTAGAAAAGGGAAAATGCACAAAAAATAATAAATCAACCCTCCCATAAGATATCATATGAGGATACGTAGCACTGTTACATTACATACGTTACGGTGATGGAGTTATGTCTGATGGGAACAATAGCATGGCAGCAGAGACCAACAGCAGATTACTGTACGTCTGCCTCCCAAAGCCACTCAGTGAAACACAGTGCACTGTGCTGGACTGTCTGCTACGCCACATAGGAATGGGTCAGAAGGGGTCACATGAACATGCATTCAGTAGACCCGCTATTCTAAACAACAGTTATGTGACATTATCATAAAAATGTAGATCTGACAGCCAGCAACTTTCTCACAGAATGTGAAAACTTCTTCCTAATAAGGCATCACAGTATTATACACTTTAGTGTTTTGCATGATGACCCCTTGATAACCATTTTGCCCTTTAGTTTATTATTCTCCTTTTTTTTATATGTTTCACTCCTTTATTTAAAGGATGTTGCACAAAGAAGATGTACTGTATTAGGCTTTGTAGACGCACAAGCTTTGTCAGCAAAAAACTTTGTCCCAAGCTATTTTATGCAATCTTTACCTCACTGGCACTTCATAAAGAAGTCAAATCTGACTAAATCTCATCATAATGTGACAGTTGTTGCTTAATTTCTTCAATGTTTTTATATGACTTTGCGTCATATTTGTTGATTCTTTTTTTGGAACAGTGTGTTTGTACAACAGGGCTTTGAACAGCATATTTCAATTAGAAAATGATCAGCTAACAAACGTTATATCCAGCACTTCCTGAGCGGAAATCTTTGAATGTTAACGGGAGAGCAGGGAGGTTCGTCTGTTCTCTCCAACATGAAAGAATTTTGTTCCACGTTCTGTCGACCAGGGTGATCTTAAATGAGTCATATTGTTTCTGTTGACGTCCTCTCCCTGCTCACTTTGATGATATTTTGAGCCTTCCCTGTGAAGTCTGTCATTATTCTCCCTCTGAGGAATGCAGCATTGCTTGCAAACTGCCTTGAGGTCAGCTTCACCTTAATAAAAGCTGCCTCCAGCTGCTCTAGAGTTTTGGCCTCCTGGTGAGTCTGAAATGAAGAGATTGCCTGCAACTACCACCTTTTTTTACTACCATGACAAGCTGTGCCTGGAAGGGAAGACCTACAGTACTGGGCATTGGGTCTTTACAAAAACTCATTCATAAGCTATTAAGAAACAGCTCCATGTGGATTATCTGCTGTTTTCAGCTGGTAATATGGATCTCCTTTAAACACACTGGGGTCGATGTCTGAAAACATTTATCTAACGTCTTGACTATCATTTGGCCTGAAGCTGCTGCTGACTGAGGTCTGAAGACAAATAGAGTTTATAAACCCTAGCAGACTGCCTCTTTTCCTCTTTTGTCTGATTCTGAAAACCTGTGAGTCAGGAACTACGCAGGTGTCCTTCTCACCCACCTGACATCTGTTATACCTGAGCAACACCTTGCTGTACCCCACAAAGCTAGGAACCCCCAGGAGAGCGCTTGGTGTACGAAATCCAGACGCGGGAAGAGTACTATAGTCAAGTAAAAGTACTGTTACTTGAAAGACATTTTACTCAAGTAAAAGTAAAATGACATATGTAAACATGTACTTGACTAAAAGTAAAAAGTAGGCTAGAGAAAAACATATAACTCATGTCAAAAGCAAATACATTCATCAACCATCACTGCCACCAAAATGACAGGTGCCTTCATCATGACTGAGCCTAGTCAGTCAAAAGTCTAAGTACTGGTTCAAGTCTACTGAAATGTTATTTCATGCCGTGCTGCTGGACGTACGTATGTCCATATTTCTGTCTCGTTAACGCGATGTCTCAGAAACGCCTGCAGGGAATTCCTTTGAATTTGGCATAAAAGTCCACTTGGACTCAAGGTAGACCTGATGAGAGTTTGGTGGTCAAAGGTCAAAGGTCACTGTGACCTCAAAAAATTACTCAATAATTCCTATGGTATTTATGACAATTTCACACAAATGTCAAATATACATGATGAAGTGATGACATTTTGGACAGACGTGAATGTAAACTGCAACATGACTGGTAGTCGGAGGCATACAATAGCGAGGTGCTGATTCTAGATTTTATTTATTTCTCATTTCAGAGTAATCCAAAAGTGGCGTCAAATATGTGCTACAGCCACCTGATGGTATCCATGAAAACTCAAATCAAATGCGAGCTTCAACAAAAGGTCTGCAATCACAGATTTCATCAGGTCAGAATGTTAATTTGGCAATATTTTGGTTTATGACCATTCAATCAATTCCCATCAGCATCAGCTGTACTTTGCAGCCAAGCTAGCATGCTAACACACTAAACCAAGATGGTGAACATGGGAGACTGCTAAACATCATCACATTGCCATTATGAGCATGTTAGCATGCTGACGTTAGCTTAGCTCTCAGAGCACCACTGTACAGTCTGAACAGAGCTGCTAGCATGCTGCAGTGTCACAGTAAGATGAGACCAAGTCCTTCAACACATAAGCCTCCATACCATAACAAATATTCAAGGTGACCAAGTCTGGCAATAAAAGGCCTGTCTGTTACGATCTCATGTATTTAAATATTTCCAGCATTTACCTAACCAGGTCAAAACGTACGACTTCAAATACAACGAAATGTATGTGTGTTAAGGTCCGCTCCTCTTGTGCAATGAGACGAGGCAAAACAGAAGATACCTGGGTGTACCTCCAGGTTCATGGGAGCACCATAAATGTTTGAACAATGTAAGCTCAATATATAATCAGACACAGGGGCCCTAAAGTAAGACAGGGCCTCAGACAAAGGATGTAACTATGGCAACCTATCAACCATGTCAGAGCTTTCCTTTGATTGATAACACAACAGTAGCACTGCCCTTTTTCAAGCCAGGTTGGTTCATAGTTTCTAGCTGCTATCAATGATGACACCAGCTGTACAAAGGCATTAGTCACACCAACCCCACCAGGCCGATCACACTAAAACACCACACAAAGGGACATGCTGAGGGGCAGCATGGCGTGAAGGATGGAGGAATGGGTAGACGTACTTGACTCAGTCTCCTGACACACCCCCAGGAAGTGGTAGAAAGACTCCATCTCTGCGGTGGAGATCCGTACGGTGGAATAGGCTGGTCCATATTTACCACAGCTTGGACAGTGAGACAGGGGGCCGTGGCCTCGCTGTCTGCCTGGAGCATCCATCTCCAGTCACTACTCTGCCTGACCTCCCAGGTGTGTGTTCCTATCTTCTACATGTACCCATCAAGCCTGCTCACTGGCCCCGCAGCAGGGACAGCGGAATAATCCATGTTTCCTCGATGCCTCCGCTCTGGGTTACACACACTCGCACACAAACACAGCGTACTACTGCAGCTGTCCCTTCATGCGTCCCTCTACAGAGCCAGCAAGGTGCCTCCAGCCGCCCTGCTCCTCTCCCTGACTGTCTCTGAGTCATAATCTCTGCGTTAGAAAGTAAAGCCTCTTACAGGACATATGCCCCTGTGTGACTCCCACAAACAACCACTACCTGCTGTGAGAGGGCCACTCCACCCTGACGACACCGTTCCTGTGCCCAGGTGTTATTTTTAGCCCCGGCGCAACGGGATTACAGTAATGCACTTAATCTCATCTCAAAACTCCTATTTTACAGGTGGCTAGATTTGTGTAGGCGTCTCATGGGCAGGCATCTCATGAGGTTAAATAACCAGTCACCTGTCGTCAAAATCTTCTTCCATTACTTCAACTACTGCCTGGAAGGATAAAGCTAATTTATGGTTTAACAGCAAGGATGGAATAGCAACTGGGCAAAAGAGCAACTATAGGGCCCCAGACACCCAGGGGCCCTAAAGGCCACAGGTCTGTTCATGTCACTTGATTTGTGGTGATTTAGCACTAAGAGCCCATACACTGCTATTTTTGGTCATCAAATCAAATCACATACACAATCATACACAGTGCAAGATATAGGGAAATTATTAAGCAACTAATATACAGTAGATATAGACACTCAGTCAGAGCAGCCAAAAATGCATGACCCGCTTTAAACTATGCATTAGATATTTATTATTTAGATAGTTTTAGATATATTTTTAATCAAGTAATCAAGTCTCCACTACACAACACTTATTCTGGTGATAAGGTTAGAAAATGTGGACCAAGACTTTACGGTCCCAGGAACAGCTGATTTTATAGGATCTTACAAGTCATATTCATGTCATAGCTGACCCGTTTTCAGTTTAATGCTCCCCACAAAGGTTATCTCTCGAATATCTAACACAGCACAATCAGCTCTTTGTTCACGATTTAAGAAATGCAGACGGGAAAGTACCGGGGTTATCAATCATCAAGTGATTATATCTATGGTGATATACAGTATGCATACATATTGTGTTGCTTTGTTGGTTGTATGGTGACACCTACTCCTGCATCTTTGCTATCATTCCATCAACGACCACAATGAAAATAAGTCTCAAACTTTTCTGCTGAACTTTTTTTTTTTTTTTATGTTTTTGTAGTCTTATTTCCTTCTTCTCATAATGTCAAATCATCTAAACTAAACTAAAAACCATGACTGAAAGCTGTCCCCGGTGCTGTGGTTTCTTGAGTTCATGCAACCAGACACTGTCTTGTCAACCTCAAACCCAAAAACATTTTCATTCCATTCCAAGAGTTATGATCATAAAACTATTTTTGTTTCAAATTACATCATTATACATGCCTCTCAAGGGTTAGTTTAGTTAGTGCAGAGCCTCGTTGAAAACGTGTCTGTACGGAACTGGCGGAATGCTCGGCCTCTGGTGGTGCTGCTTGTAGAAGTGCTCATACGAACAACTTCCCTAGAAACACCAGTGAGATAGAATCTGGTCCACGGAAAACACTTTAACGAGGGGCAAGGTAGACAACCGGGGCCTGTGGCCCCCAACTATAAGAGACCCCAAACAGCTATAGATACGTTTTGAATTATGTTACCATCATTGTAACCCGAAATAACTTGCAAAGGGCCCCTAATGCCCAAACAAAAATGCAACTGTGTACTATATATATATATATATATATATATATATATATATATATATATATATATATATACTGTATATATATATATATATATATATAGAAGAGAGAGAGAGAGAGAGAGAGAGAGAGAGAGAGAGAGAGAGAGCTATATATATATATATATATATATATATATAGAATTATTCAAAGATTTGATTTAGCTTTAATTAGAGCGTGATACATGCAATGGTTCTGCCATTTATTTTCCCAATCACTTCACCTAGCATCGTATTTTCATTTTTCTGCAGCTAAAACTGCTTAAATCTCAGGTATGAGACATACCTACAAAACTAAATACTGTAACTCCAGTGGGGAAAAGTAACTAAATACATTTACTCATGTACTGTACTTAAGTACAAATTGTAGGTACCATTGTATACTTCTTTACTCTTCAACTCAACTACATCTCAGAGGGAAATATTGCTCTATTTACGCCACTACATCTATTTGATAACTTGAATTACTAGTTACTTAAAATATAATTAAAAAAATGATGTATTATTGTGGATAAGACTGTATTGATCCCTTGGTGAAATTCACAAGCTAACCCGGCAGGGTTCAGTATGAAGTGAAAAATAGGCTCCATTTTGACCAGCTGCATTACTAATCCTCCTCTGTTCTCCATCATACTGGTTTTTCTTGAGTAGCATAAAGGGACTACAGCTTGCCTTTAGTTGGGCAACCCTGTGATGTAAAATGACAATAAACAAACCGTGTAACCTTGTAAAGCAATGTACACATTAATGCATCATAATCCAATAATGAAATATAGTCGTAGTAATTATTATAGTAAAAGTATAAGAAAGTTAAATATTAAACCCATGACTTTTACTCATAACAGTAATTATATGTGGTCGGATTACTTAAGTTAAAGTACTTCTTCCACTGCTGTAACTCTGAGAAAATCAATGAAAACAATGCAACAATTGAGTGATGTATTTTGTATATATTACTTTTTATAAATGACCCCCAATGCACCCTCTGACACACTATTACCACATCTATTGACATGTCAGCACTCCAGTAGTCCATATGCTGTACATCAATGACAAAAACACAGTTGAGATGCAAAAAACACACAAAAGACCAAGTTCATCCTGTGTCCTTGGTCCTACAGTTATCACCACTGAGAGACAGAAACTACTTTTCTACTTGGGGCCAATTCTACCCCGGGTACAACTGACCTCATTACTAAAGTCCTCCTCTAGACTAAGACTCATCAACAACTGCTCCAGATGAAACAGTACTATCAAGTACAGTACATCATGTCCCGACTTGTTCCAGGTGCTGACCCTTCAGTAAGAATTCTACCAGTTACAGAGTGTGTCAACACACACACACACACACACACACACACACACACACACACACACACACACACACTACACACACTTGTACCGCGGTGAAAACAGTCAATATGTCCATCACTTACACATCACTGATCCCATGCTGCTGTTGCTGCTCTGAAACAATCCACGCAGACAGGAGGACCCGAGCCGCGCGGCTACACCAGCGTCCAGTCTGAGGGCCACAGCAACATAACTCACACACACACACACACACACACACACACACACAGACACACACAGGTGACACTACAGTCCGGTCCTCATGGCTGTGTGGTCTCTCTCAGCACTGCAGGACAAGCCCTCCCCTTTAGTGTGTAACAGAGAGAGAGAGAGAGAGAGAGAGAGAGAGAGAGAGAGAGAGAGAGACAGAGAGAGGAATGTGAATGTTTTGGTCAGAGCGGGTCTGAACCCCTCCTAGCAGCCTTGTGATCGGCTCATTTCTTACCAGCGTTTACACAAATATCCTCAACAATACTCCCCCTCTGCATCCTTCCCTGTTTACTCCCACCTTTCCGTGTCACCCCCAACCCTGAAAGATTCTTTATGGCTTTTCCATTTTATGACTCACTCTTACGAGATAACCCCCACGTGCTGCTTCTCCACCTTTTGCGTCCACGTGCCATTCATCTCCTACACTTTTCCTTTATTTTTACTCATTCCTTCTTTCACTTTTTCTCCAGTTTCTTGAAAACAACCCTCTTTCCTTCTTTCTCCATGAGTCCCTTTATACTTTGTCAGCACTGGTTGTGTGGTGGAAAGAGCACAACAGCAGGCAGTGTCTCCTGAAAGGCTTCAGCCAGAGAGCTGCTGTGTGCACTGGAAGCATTCGGCAGTGCTGAGAGCACAATGCATTCACTGTAGCTACGTAATAAGTAGGAAGGAAGAGGACGTGGAGAGAAGAAGACTAGGTCATATTCTAGTATATGGCCGACCCTGTGTGATAAATAGAGGCCAAATTGTTGCAAGGATAGTCTATAAGGCCTGGATATTAGAGGGACACTTCACTCCAGAATTGAAAATACATATTTGTCCTCTTACCTGTCGTGCTATTTATCAGTCTACATTGTTTTGGGGTGAGTTGCCTAGTGTTGCAGATATCAGCCTGAGAGCTGTCTTCTCTCCAATATAATGGGACAAGATGACCACCAAAAAACCCATTTGAAAAACTCAACAGCAATGTCTCTTTCCAGATATTGCTCACAACACTGTGGATTATCTTGAGAATCAAGGTCATGATTTCTAACTCACACCAAAACCTTCTAGATGGATAAATAGCACTACGTGTAGGAGGAGAGATTGTTATAGATATTGGGGGAAAGTGCTTCCTGAGAAGACAAGTCCTAAGAAAGTCTTCTCCACATTAGTTACAAAGAATTTTGTGAAGATTGAAGCTTGATTTATTTTTTACTTTTGCCGGTCAAGGTGTTGTGAATTGTAACATCTTTGATTTTGAAACCTGTGTGGATTGGTCATATGGGCAGGCACTCTCCTTTCATGAATGTCTGAAACGTTTTGGATCATTCTTGGACAGACGGGTTGACCCTATGTAGAATTCATCACACAAATATTTTGTAATTAAGACCCTGCAAAGCGTGAATTTTGTTGATGCACCTGTTTATGCGACGGCGTATCAGAGACTCCCCGGGAGGAGGGGGATAGTACGAGAAAGAAACTCATATGATTTCTGAGATTATAAAGGCATAGTGTTCTTTTCCTAAACCTAACTAATTGGTTCTGTTGCCTGAACCTAACTTCCTGTGAAGATAGAGGTTCATTTTGAAAGGACACACGTCACTGACACATGCGAAAACTGACACTCGAGTATACGTAGAGCATCACAGTTAGAAGTTTAGGAGCACTGACCGAGCTGCGTTATTTAACGCATTGATGTGAAAATGTGTTGTTTTTTCTCACAAATTTACTTCTGATTTCTGAGATGTTTTTCTCTCTGACCATCACCCTACCATCTGACCATTACCTACAATGGCTGTAATCCACCATCATAGTTGTTGTTGTTGTTCTGTGTGTCTGACTGCATTCACAGCTGGGTGGAAGGATCAGATCCTCTGTACATCTTGTGAGTGTTTTCCTCTGCATGTCATAATCAGCTGATGTCAGCTGAAGAGCTGTGGTAACCACACAGCCTGCTTCTGACTGATTCTTCCTCCTTTATAACTCTGTTGGAGACATTCCCCATCCTGTTCACATGGAGGTGTTTAACATCTGATCCAGTCGGGGTCTCACCGTACCAGCTCTCTTTCTAGAGGTTGACATGAGTATCCAGAGTCTCCATCTCTCCCAGTGTCAACATCTAAGCTTACGTCAGAGGCCTGCTAGTTAGAAATAGAACTTCAATAAATCACAGGTCTTAATGACTTTGTTGTTCAAGGATGCCGCCTTGCAGGAGGAGGATTCACACACACAAAGGTAATCAATGTTCTACATCTGATTTCCAGTTAATACACTTACGGTATTTTATATTTAAATGCAGATGGTTATATATTTAGACATGCTACTGAAACTACTGCACAGATCTAGTCAGTACAAAAACCAACAGGCAACTCACATAAATAATATACATAGATAACAATATGTATGGGTCCAGTGGTTTGAGTCTAGACACAGCTGTTGTTCAGTCAACGTCTGCAGTTTCTTGTCACTGCTCTGCCTTTTGATTTTCACATGTGTCATCTCACAGCAGGTTGCCTTGGCAGCGAGTAATTAAGTGAAACTGATAGTGTTGGCTGATGGGCCCCGGAATAGAACCAGAGTCACAAGTAGAAGAACAACGAACAAGGGATTTAATTATGGATATTTATACAAGCTTGAAGTTTAATTTACTTTAAAAAAAATGCCTTGTTGAAAGTCAACATTTTGAGAAATACACACAGGACTTTTAATGCAATAGTTTAGCATAAAGCTAGGCTAACATCATGTGCTCCTTGTAAGCCCCGGATGTGTGTGTTTTACATTTTTGTGAATGGCTCAAACAAAGGAGTTCCCTGTTCCCTGTTCCCAGTGAGCTTTAGATGTGTTGAGAGGGATGCTTATGAAAGTATGAGACAGCAAGATGGTTTCCCCTGCCTCCGAGTAATTAAGACCAAATTCTCTAAAAGTCAGATTATCATTTGTTTCTAACAGTGGCCATGATACTCCGTCATGTTGACAGGCTTTTGGTTTATCTCATTCTCTCACTAATTTGCTGTTTTGATCCAAATGATATTGCTAGGGACCATTCAGTAGTCGCTGGATATTGGTAGGGACATGTCCCTAGATTCTCAATACTCTTTTAGACAACTTGGCTGAAAGAGTATTGAGGTGACACTTTTGGGATCCATCAGAAAGAGGTGGAGGAAGGAGAACAGGGTGGAGCCAGTAGGGATTCCATAAGATGACTGGTCCTGTTCCACAGCAGTGTCTTTATCCATCAACAGCCGTCCTAACGGAGTCCTGTAATCATCAGCTGCAGGGAGGAGGCTCCATTACATCATGGCTTACATCAGCGCAGGCCTTGGCTGCCTCCAGGTGGAACCAGAGAAACACCACAGACTTGAAATGATGAACCAAACATTAAAAAGTCTCCGTCCTGTGAGGATCCACACCATGAGCACCCATGAGCGAGCAATGACTCAGCGTCTGCCAGCAGTCTGTGACGTCCCATGTGCCGCCTTCAGCACTTGAATAACTGATGAGCACGGTGCTCCCACCAGTCCCACAGCAGAGAGGAACATCTGTTGTTTTCTCCTTTCTGTTCAGCCAGATATTATGTTGAACAGGCTGCTTTTACCATATCTCTGATGCTTATGGGCTGGCCTAGAGCAACCCCGACAACACAGCATGTCTGACATGGATGGGGAAAGCATCTGTAGTCGTCTAAGGCCCAGGACTTCACATCTTTAAAACTGCTATATCATAGTTTATCATACAGTGAGCATTTAGACAGCGACCTTCACATTGCTTTTTGGCCACTAACTGTGTTTTCATGCACACTGGCAGTACATTTGTTTATTACGTCATCTATTTTAAGGGTCACTGTCTACAATTAAAGGCCCATTAAATCCTACTGAAGACCGACATTAAAGCTTTCATGTTGTGTTTATTCTGGCAGTGCTGTGGACAGAAGCGGTAGTGTTTTTTGGGCACAAGATTCCCTTCAGAACACCTCTCCTTTTACTGCTGCAGGGCCCGACAGAGGCCGACAGATGGCCCGACAGAGGCCGACAGAGGGCCCGACAGAGGGCCCGACAGAGGGCCCGACAGAGGGCCCGACAGAAGGCCCGACAGAGGGCGACAGAGGGCCCGACAGAGGGCCCAACAGAGGGCGACAGAGGTTGACAGAGGGCCCGACAGAGGGCCCGACAGAGGGCTCGACAGAGGGCGACAGAGTGCCTGACGGAGGGCCCGACACAGGGCTCGACAGAGGGCCCGACAGAGGGCCCGACAGAAAGCCCGACAGAGGGCCCGACAGAGGGCCCGACAGAAAGCCCGACAGAGGGCCCGACAGAGGGCCCGACAAAAAGCCCGACAGAGGGCCCGACAGAGGGCCCGACAGAAGGCCCGACAGAGGGCCCGACAGAAAGCCCGACAGAGGGCCCGACAGAGGGCCCGACAGAGGGCCTGACAGAGGGCCCCGCAGTCTGTCGCTGCAGGAGGCGCCTCTAGGGAACCTGCATGATTTTGGCTGATTTTGCCAAAATCTGACCTAGTTGCACCAGTAACAAGCATTAAGAATAACTACATAGGAATAAACAATCTTCTCACTAATAATGCTATTTACTGATTATATAGAGGCATCAGTATCAAATAGAGAATTCTTCATGGTCATTTCCTATAACAGATTTTAACAAACGTCACTCAAACAGGACGACATAGTCCATTTGTTGAGGATTGTTTTCAGCGAACCACGTTTGGTTCTCTTCACCTAAAGCACTGCAACATAAAGTAAAGCAGGAATTCCGACACTAAGCGCTGTACAAGTGGACTTCTCTAAGAGGATCAACAGCTTATTGGAAGGACATGTTTTTGAAGGAAACAATCCATGGTTATGCTGTGATTACAGTTGCATTCACTGAAGCTGAAGATGTTCATATAAAGCTTTCATATTCTGAAAAGCAAAGGCCCTTTTCAGGTATGAATTAAGAAATGGGTTCCATGCTATTTAGTGAATTTCAAGGGATTTTACACTTCACCAGTTCCCATTGAAAATAATCTCATCATTTGTAAGGTACTGTAACAGTGCTTTTTAAGGGATAGACATGTGATTGTGTTACTAAAAGCTGCTCGTTACAATGTGATTCTTGAGAGCGAGAATAATCAAACGGTTGGAAGGTGGTGAAAACAAAAAGAAAGCCGCTTCGTGCTGACTCTCATACGTGTCGATATACAAACAGTGTGTATTCTCGTTTAGTTTGGAGGACTTGAGGATGTACACCTTCCATGTGAGTGTGAAGGTCTGAGATAGAGTTTCTCATCTGCCCACATCTGCAAGCGTCGGCACGGTGACCCATACATGCCCTCTGTTTGTGTGGACACATCCACCTTTGCACACAACCAGTGTAGTGGAACCAGAAAGGTTCCTATTGGGCCCGGCTTCCTCCAGCCAGTCTGGTCTGCAGTCAGTCAACACCAAGTCGGCTCACTTGACCTCGGCCCACTTGATCTGCTCAGGATTGACCCGCTCAGAAGATCTGTGCAGTGAGAAAATGAGGCCAGACTGTGAAACCCCAGTTCTCTCGTGGCCCCGTGGATCAGTTCTATTGTTCAGCTGTGTTGTTGTGAGCAGCGCTGGTCAGCTGGCCTCAGTCCAGCTGACAGTACCAAAGACAAACGCTTTCCCAAGGATATGGTGACCCACCCTTCTCCACCGCCACCCCCGTATTAGAGGCAGGAAGAGGAAGCCGAGAGAATGCAGCTCTGACGTCATAACAACAATGTGGGGGGTTGTGGAGGGGTCTTCTGGGTAATACCACCAACCCCCAGCAGCAGCTATTAGCTATCAGAGCAGAGCACCTGAGGTTACTGTAGTCGTTGATGGGGAGAAAATCCCTCTTTGTTATTTCCTCCATGATGATGCATGTGTCAATCAAGAGAACCCCCCCCCCCCCCCCCTCGGACCAAAGGTTCCCCTCTAGTGTCATTTTTGGACGTGTCAGGCGTGTAGGTTTCTGCTCATTACATATCTTTTCAAAATAAACCTCCATGTTTACAGGAAACTTGCTGGTCTTTTCAAAATAAACTTTCAACGTAGGTTTACTTAGTTTGTAGGTTTACTTAGTTTGTAGGTTTACTTAGTTTGTAGGTTTACTTACACAACTGAATTGTGGTTTGGGTTCAAATAACTATGTTTGTAGTCTTGTCACGTCAGTTGCTCTGACATCTAATAATGACGTGGATGGGTTTTAATTGTAGTTAATTGAAAGCCCAGTGTGTCTCATACAGACACGACAAGGTGGTTCATCCAATCGCCTGCCAAGTATTTTTTTAAATTGCCCTTCGCCCAATGTCCGTGTGTATCAGCTCCAGCGCCCCGCAACGCTAAATATGATAAGAGGTTTGGAGAATGGAATGTCGTCCCTTTTCCAAACTGTCTCCAATGAGGGCTCCTCAGATGTTTCTGTGTAACAGACCTGGTGGGTCAGGTCCATCGAGGAGCAAGCCGGTCTCCAACACAACTAAACTGCTCTCTCAATAACGTTTCAAGGGAAACATACTTTACAGATTACAGAGGCAGTTTTAAACAGTTTGGAACACACTGTAAATTGAATCAAAACAAAACAAAAAATGCGACAAAACTAGTAAAAATAAAAATAAAAAAATATCATGGTTTGGCTTAAAATGACCAAGACAAACAAAAACAAAAACGCAATAAAAGTACTTATTTCATACGTAGCTTATACAGGACACAAACTACAGTCTCCTTGGTGACAACCTGTGGATTTTGATCTTTCCACCACACTGCCCTCATCCCTACAAGGACCTCCGTGGAATCATTTGAAATTAATTTGTGATATGGCAAAAGCAATGACAAAATAAGCTTCCGTCGAATCGTAAATCACAATGCAGTTTTTTTTTATCTGGGAACATCATTTTTAGGAGCCAGAGCTCCAAGGAGCAGCCATCATAGAGCAGTTTCTGTCAGTCCCTAAAGATTAGTTACTATGTGACTCAATGCATGAGTCAACTACAATACCACCAACATTCGTGTCCTTGAAACCAGCTGCTCGCTCATTTTGACCTGTAATGACTATGATGCTCTGTGTCATTAAGGACCTCAGGATGTCGCCTAATCCTACTAACAATATGAACCCCCACCCCCCAGACAAGGACAGGCACTGCTGCTCCGTCCTGTCAACAACGGCTTCCCACATCTGTGAAACACGTGTGCAGCACTAGAAGCCTTTGAAGCCAACATGTTGTAGCCATTAGCCAGACATGGTTATCATCCCTTCTTTTATTCCCTTCTCGCTCTCATTTTTCAGTGAAGGTGACCCAGGGTTTTCTTTCAAGCTATTTGGTGAATGTTCAAAAGTCTTAAAAGAACATAAACCATGAAAATAATCCTTTAAAATCACCTAATATATTGTAACCCTTCAATTCATTCATTCATTAAACCCATATTTGGAGTGAACCTTGATTAAAAGATGAAGGTCATTTAAAGACACAAGAGGAAGGAGATCCTGGACTAGTTCCCATTGTTTTGTGCATTGATGTTTGTGTTTTTACCACTCAACTATCTCTTTATCGACACTTAAACACAATTGTTATCCATTCACATATATTAATGTACCCTAAATTTGGGGTAGGCTATTGTTTAACTGAATACTAAATATGTACCTGAAAATATTTGAGACCCCCCCAGTATAAACCAAAACCCAACCTCAATACACCTAACATTAAGATGAATATTAATGATAATGTTTTATAATGCAAAAGAATGTGTAAATTAAAGAGGAAAGACATGTAGCACTGAGACTGAGAATCAACTTAATTTATTAATTTAGGCCGTTTGAAATTAGCTGGATTTCATTTTACACCTTTTGAAATTAATGGAAAAAAACAATGAAATTAAGCTTTTTAAATGTTTTCAGTGATAAATTTAGTGATGTTAATCTGGTGATTACAATGTTATTATTACTGAAGGGAAATATGGTGAAAAAACAGAAATCAGAACCCTGTTGAAGTAACCTCAGTAACAGGGTTCGTTTATCATCATTCCACCACACAGGGTTGCACAATGAAATGAGAGTTGTAGTCCCTTTATGTCGTAAGATAAAACATCTATTTTTAGCAAAGAAGCTGCTTTGTAGTCTGGTTGTACGGCCTTTGAGCGAAGCACTAAATCCCCAACTGCTCTTGGCAGGAGTGTTAAAAACATAAAATGGGTATAAAGTGGTAATGACAGAACAGATCATGAGAGGAAGAATCAGTGTCTTCTATGTCACAGACTCACTGTACCTTGAGGCGGACTCCAAGAATCCAGCATTATGTGTAAAATGATCTGTACTTTCAGCAAGGACAGGGATTTCCCTTCACACTCAAAGACAGACTGTCCTCCCGCCCTCTCGGTTGCCCTGGGCAACAAATACAGCAACATTCGGCATCATCTCTCCCTACAGCCTGACCTTTTGCACTGGACACCCTGAAGGTCACTGGTGAGGCCCCTGTAACACACCCTCCTTTGATGAACCACCAGTCTAGGAGCAGCTCACAGACTGAGCAGGGCTGTGGTGTGAGGAGGGGGGTTGGTTGTGGGCGGGGGGGGCTATTCTTTAAATAACAAGAATAGGATTGTCTGTCTGAGCAGCAGGGTCTTATCTGCAAGCCTCAGCACTAATCATCCTGACAGCACACTTCAGTGGGACCAGAGTGGCCATTTTAGATCAGGCATCCATAAAACGGCTGTACATTCATGAATTATGCATGAGGGGACAAGGGTATATGACACATCCTGGCGCTGCTGTGATGTCATCGGCCACCAATAGCGGACAGAGGGGGCTTTTGTGCCGAGGTGTGGATGTGCAGAGGTGGAGGAGTTGATGGCATCATAATAACACTAAAGCAATAGCAGATGTCCTGTAATACACATAAAGCACAGGCAAGATGAGCTCCTATAGAGATGTTACTGCAAAACCTGGAAATTGATTTCTAAAAAACTATAAATCACCAGAAAGCCATCCCAGTTAAAGAGCGTTAAGACATGTTTCAATAAATGTTATTTCTAATTTAGTGCTGTGTTTAACAGCATATGTCATGAGGCCACTGGAACAGCCACCAGAGTACGATACATCTACATGTTCTAACAGTACTGACCTGAGCACACAACAAGCAAGTCCCACACACCACTTTCACAAAGAAAGACACGGCTCACCCGCTCCCAGATTTAGCTGAGGTGCTGGAGCTAAAGACTGTCAAGCTGAATGTAAGAAAGCCTCTGCACGCTCACATCTGTTTACTAAGCAAGCTTTCAGTCAGAGTCCTTCTTCAAGGCAGCAGTAGGTTCAAGCAACATCACTAATCAGCTATGCCTTATACTTGTGTGGCAAAACATCAAGGGAATTGTAGTCCCGGGAGTGAAGGACTTCAAGTAACAGACCCAGTGTCTATAGAGAGAGTCAAGAAGCACTAAGCTGCACACAGAATAAATAACAAGATAGAATAGGCAACAATAGAAACTTCTCCAACGCTCACTGGACAGTACTAGTGTATGTAAAGGATACAAGATATTAGTACACTGTGTATGTACCACAATGTTGGAGTATTTAGTTTATTTTGTATTCTTGGACTTTATTTCATTTTACAGTGGATAAGTGTTATGGTGCATAATCAAGAAGGATCATGTGATTGGCTGCCTAGCCTATAAGGGCTGGAGCAGGAAGGGGAAACAGCATGCTGGTTACAAAATATGCCTTGAAGCACCTCAGAGCTGACTAATTAACACATTATATTCCTCTTCTTTTATCTGTATACTAATAGACATGGAAAAACAACAACTGCATGCTGCAACTTGTTTCTCGCCAAGTTACTTTTTAAATGAGGAAGCCACGGCTGACTTTCAAGAGCTGAGCTTATCCCAGTGGTTATAGGACTGTGATCAGTCATACAGGATGAAGAGAGCCTCCCGTGATCTAGCTCCTGTGATTTAACACACTGCGAGGAGCGCTCTACGGTCAACTTAGATCAGTGATGGCCAACGTTTGAGTCTGGAGCTCCTCCTGCTCCGTGTGGTCCACTAATGATGGGACAACATGCTGACGACAGGCTGTCTTCAGAGGGCTGAGACAGTCAGAGACATGAGAGGGATGGGGACGAGCAGCCATCGTTTTAGAGTGAATAAGGGGAGGAAGATTTCCAT
This sequence comes from Ophiodon elongatus, assembly GCA_016806645.1. Taxonomy (NCBI): domain Eukaryota; kingdom Metazoa; phylum Chordata; class Actinopteri; order Perciformes; family Hexagrammidae; genus Ophiodon; species Ophiodon elongatus. The sequence goes on from JACSYO010002139.1 coordinate 1,280,379, forward strand.
GATCAGGATCCCTGTAGGCTACGTTGTCCTGGAAACCGCTGTGAGGTTCAAACAGGAACAAGTGAGCTCCCTGCTGGTGAAGGAACAACACTGTGTTGATGGGAAGGACGGACACACAGAAAGGGGTAGACATGTAGAGAGACAGCTCAATGACTGTAACTATCCAGGTTTCTGATCCTCAGACATGTTTTTGATTGTTCGAAATCCAGCCCCTTTCTGTTCAGCGAGTTCTCCAAACTAAACTGTAAATATTGTTCCTCATTGCCCCCCAAAATGACACATTCAAGCATGTTCTGTTCCAAAGCTTGTACACAGGTCACAACACTCAAGGGGCAAAGGGAGAGGGCAGCATGGTAAGCGGTGCTTCCGTTCAGGGTAGCACAGAAACTTGAATACTACTTGGAGTTATGGAGCTTCTGTACATGCATTAGTTATGGAATTTTTCTTTAATTCTGAGCTGTTCTGAAGTTTTTGACAGATAGCACAAATCTGTAGATTTTCACTACATGGTTATCGTGGCCAAAAGAACTATGTAAGTATGTACGTTTGTATGTGTAAATACGAGTCTGTAACTGTAAATATAAAACAATTTAAGAGGCAGTGTATTATTTACACAGTATTATCATATGTGGATTATTAACACCATTTTTAAATATCATAGTTATCGTCAACACTGGTATATTGAGACACTCTTAGTGTAAAGTATATAAGATAGTTTGTGTGTGTTTCACCATGTGTGTTGCAGTTTATGGCATATGTTCTCAATGTAAATGTAATTCCACAATGCCAATATGCATTATGGTAAAAGTGAGACAAGAGTAGGTATATGTGTGAGGACAGGTGTAAAGCTGACTCTCTGAGTCGGCTGTGAGGGAGGCAGATAACAAGACTTCCACAGATTCCCTCAAACGCTGCACTGTTTTAAGACTTTAACCTGCCGAACCTAGAGGATGTAATAATAAAAAATAATATTAATATCTGCATTGAACTCTGAATATTACATTATTTCCAGGATATACAAAAGTTTTTTTATTTTGTATTTATTACTTAGTGATCCAATTGATCAAAGTGTTAAAGAAAGGTAAAAGAAAAGATCCCCTTCAACAGAGATGTCGGTTTTGATGATGAATCTAATGAATATTCATTTGAACCTGGATGGGTTTGTTCTATTTCATTTTTTTTTGTTATTGTTTTTTGCTCTCTTGTTTTCAATCGTCACATACATGGACTTTGACCTCTGTATTGAACTCATCCTCAACATTTAGCAGATGTGAGCGACGGCAGTGAGCGGCAGTGAGCTGCAGTGAGCGGCAGTGAGCTGCAGTGAGCTGCAGTGAGCGGCAGTGAGCGGCAGTGAGCGGCAGTGAGCGGCAGCGGTGAGCGGCAGCGGTGAGCGGCAGTGAGTGACGGCAGTGAGCGGCAGTGAGCGGCAGCAGTGAGCGGCAGCAGTGAGCTGCAGTGAGCGGCAGCAGTGAGCGGCAGCAGTGAGCGGCAGCAGTGAGCGGCAGTGAGCGGCAGTGAGCGGCAGCAGTGAGCGGCAGTGAGCGGCAGCAGTGAGCGGCAGCAGTGAGCTGCAGTGAGCGGCAGCAGTGAGCGGCAGTGAGCGGCAGCAGTGAGCGGCAGCAGTGAGCTGCAGTGAGCGGCAGCAGTGAGCGGCAGTGAGCGGCAGCAGTGAGCGGCAGCAGTGAGCGGCAGTGAGCGGCAGTGAGCGGCAGCAGTGAGCGGCAGTGAGCGGCAGCAGTGAGCGGCAGTGAGCGGCAGCAGTGAGCGGCAGTGAGCGGCAGCAGTGAGCGGCAGTGAGCTGCAGTGAGCGGCAGCAGTAAGCGGCAGTGAGCTCCCGATGAGCAACTCAAGGACACTGAGACATGCGGACAGTAGGAGCCGCCAACCTTGTGACTGAAGGACGACCGGCTTGTGGTGTGATATAATTGTGAATGTAGGCACGAACTGAAGCGTTTGTAATTGTCCTCTGAAAATCCTCGAGCTGCCAATAAACAAAACAAAAGAGATAATTTCTGCTTCACTGGGGTTGAGCTGCTGCTGCGGCTGATGGTTAAACTGATCTTACTCAGCTGAAGGAGTCGAGGCGTCTGGTGACAGTATAGGATAAGTGAGAAATACACACATCCACAGCAAGAAAGAGTTCAATCAACACCTTTACGCATGCAGCAGCATCCCGTGTGAGCCAGGCTCCCAACAAATCAATGCAGGGCCCTTTGCTCGGCAGAAACTAGCTCAGTTTCCATAGTTACGCACTGCACAAGCCCTCCTCCATCCGCCTGCCCCTCGCTCCCCTAGCTGTGCAATGCAGGAAGTACAGTGATGGAGGATGCTGTGCGACAGTCTCCAGCGTGGCACATTAACCTACTTCCCAACCGGCCGGGAGAAAAGGACCCGGATGCAGAGTGGGAGAGGACGAGGACGCGGTAGAGGAAAAGGACGGAGGGAGGAAAGGGAGATGACAGCAAGGCAGACAGAGAGGACAGAGGGGACGGATGGGAGGGATGGTGAGGATGTAGAGGGGATGGAGAGGAGGGAGATGGGACATGAGCAAGGGAGAGAAGAGACGAGGAACAGAAGGAGAGATGGAAGGAGAAGGGAAAGAGAAGAGAAAGGTATATAGGATAGAAGTGCATTGTAAGATTGTAAATCTATTAAATATTTATCTTGTAAATCGCGCTAGCAGGATTGCTAATCGGGCACTAGCATAAATGGTAACACATACTAATCTCAGTAGCGGTGAATGAATGAATGAGGCATAATAGAGAATCCCCTGATAGACTCAACACAGTGGAATATTTCGTAACCACAGAAAGACCAACACTGATCACACTTAACACTCAACGGCTCTCCTGTTTTAGTCTGATGACATACTTTCTCCTCTGCCCATGTGCAGAGCATCCCTCTGCATCCCCCTTCACTCAGCGGTCCTGATGAGATCCCCTGCCTCGCTATCATCTGCTCTGCTTCTCTTCACATTTACAGCAAATTCAAGGATAACCAGAAAAACAACATACAACCTTGTAGCACATCTTCCATCACACACTTCATCTCCCCCCCCCCCGCCTCCCCACCCACCACCAACCCCACCCCCCAACAAAAGCTCTTCTTAGATCTAACCATCTGTGAAATATGAGGAGGAAGATGAGAGGGAAAAGAATAGAGGAGAAATGGGACGACTTACCGACATGAGTGATGACACACTGCACCCTCTGTAGCAGCTCCTGGACCGACATCTCGTCTTCTCTCAGCCAGCACAGCATCTCAGGGTGTGGGTCGCATCCACCCTGCTCTATCTCGCCGCTCTATCTCTCCTCTCTCTCCGCTGCCACGCCTCCTTTCGTCACCCTTCCTTTCCCCGACAGTCTCCCCTCCTTTTGCTCCCTAATCCAGTTTTCTCCCGTCAGAGGGGTTTTTGTTTTCTCTCTGCCGCTTCTTGTTTCTAGTTCTTTCTTCTTTGAGTTTTTCTTACGTGGAGCCTTTCCTTTCCTTCATCAAACCCTCTTCTGAAATCCAAACAATCACAAAGCCAGAGGGTGACAATGATGATGCCACTCCCAGCCAGTCAGCAAAATAGTAAGGCTGCGTATAAAATGATCCTGCTTGGCCAACAGGCAGAGGTGATAACCAAGACAGAGAGTCAGGGAATAAAACAGCAGGTAGCTCAGTAAATAACAGTCAGCACCTGTTTAGTAAACAACGTAGTAAGTTCATTTGTCAAGCAGACAATAAAAAACACATCAGTCAGTGAACAAAAGAGACTTGCTCAGCCAGCAAACTGGGCAGTTATCGGGGGAAAAAAGCCAGAAAATATTGAAGAGAGCCAGTTTGTCAGTAAGTTTGTAAAAGTAATTAGGTTATCAACAACAAACCATTAACCACCCAGATAGTCCTTTTCATGATGCTGGCAAACATATCCACAAAGTAAGAAGAAGCCTAAAACACATTAATCCTCGCGGCAAAAGAAAAGGGGAAAAAAAGGGAAAAATCACTCCAAAAAGCGTTTAAGACGTGCCAAACCTAGAAAAAATGACAGAATGCTCCTCAGTGGGGTAAACCTGGCTTCCACTCCGCTTACAGGGACACTCCCCGGGTTCCGGGTTGGAAAGCGCTGCTGCTGCTGCTGCTGCTGCCTTGATGATGCTATGCTTGCTCTCGTAGAGAAGCTGAGTCACAAAGAGGGAAAATGAATCAGAGGGCTGCTGTACCTGCCTGCAGGGCGGAGGAGGGAGAGACACAGAGGCAGGGGGAGGGTGGATGGATGGGGTGAGGGTTCATAGGTCCATGAGGGAAATTCTGGTGACTGGAAGTACATGGATTGGAGCAGGTGGAACATTAAATCCATAAACAGAAGCATTCTTTTTATCAGATTTATGGTAGGGGAAACAACACATAACATTGTTTTTTTGTTTTTTGAAACATAGTTTTTTTGGAGTCTCTTGAAGGACAATATCCTTTCTAAGTGTTTCACCATCATTAGCATGTCTCACCAGGGCTCAAACAAAACAAATCAATAGCTACCCATCCTTCCTCATCCATGCTTTGGCTGCCTGGGTTCATTCGGTGCGACCAGAGGCCGCTCGGCTGATCCCGCTCCGCATTTTGCAGAGAGCCAACAATACCAGGCAGAAACATTAGCATCTCTCCGTGGGCACATGTCCTCTGGGACTGTGGGGATTGCCTGGGAGACAACCATTAGCCAGAGACATCTGCACTCAGCCTCACCCTGCCCCTCTGCCAGACAATTAGCATGCCGCATCGACGGCACAGCTGCTGGTGCAGCAAGCAGAGCATTAACCTGGGTGATGTGTACCTATCCAGTACGGTGATTCAGCCAATCAAAGCATTACTGTGCTCATGTGGAGAACAATGTTGACTGAAGCAACGTGCATTTGCTTTTTTGTAAACTCCAAATTCAAGTAGTAGTTGTGAATATAATAAGGAGATCAGAGTAGGGGACAAGAGAGGAGAGAGAAACAGAGAAGAAAGGGATGGGAGGAGACGTGAGTGTGGAAAGAGGAGGACCAACTCCAACATCCGCGGCATCTGATTGGACGCTGTGACGTGTCGTCGGCGGAAGTTACTTTCTCTGTCAGAGCGGGAAGAGCGCCGCTTTCTACACATGTCAACAACCGGACTGTAGCTCGAGCTCAGACGGACCGTCATTAGAAGCTGTATCGCTGTGAGGCCCTGCTCCGTACGAACGGGTGAGAGTGCGCGTGAACCGCGGTGAGTGCGACGTGTCTGCGGAACCAACAGCTAGTGGCTCAGGGTGCACGAGCCTGCACTGACTAACTTAGCCAACAGCTAACAGCTAGCTACGTCATTGTACTTTATTTCATTGCAAATAAGATCCATATGTCAATAATTGTCATTTTAACTCTTAACGACGATGGTAACGTCCCACAGTGTCCACGTGGAGAGTCAGTGCTGCCAGACCTCCTTCACAAACTATTCATGTGACGTCCATTCTATTCACAACTCACCAGGATACAAAGTGACCCGGACATCACTTTTCACCTCCGTTCACTCTACTGTTCGGTACCAGCCACGAATATTATATATAGTAATACTATAATACTTTATACTAGTTTGATCTGAGTAACGAGCTCAGTAATCCATTGTAGAATGAAACGTGTTGTAAGAAGCTAATAACTGTGTGGTGACATCAGACTATACTTTTGAATTCTCGAAGTTTTAAATGGGGTTTGGCACTTGAGCAAACCACTATTACCCCACTGAGCAGTGCAGTGCTCAGTGGTGCTGTGTTCATGGCAACGGTGTACATGTCACGTGACAGTTTGACTGTATTCTCACTGCTCCTGCTGGTCAGTGTGATCACTTTGACAGATGAGCTCATCATCAGCCTTCTGCAGGACTTGAGCAGCCAGCAGGGGCATATGTGATGCGTGACGGTTGGCCCCTCTGTGTTTGTGCATGACTGTTGGCTCCTGTGTGTTTGTGCATGACTGTTGGCCCCTGTGTGTTTGTGCATGACTGTTGGCCCCTGTGTGTTTGTGCATGACTGTTGGCCCCTGTGTGTTTGTGCATGACTGTTGGCCCCTGTGTGTTTGTGCATGACTGTTGGCCCCTGTGTGTTTGTGCATGACCGTTGGCCCCTGTGTGACTGTGTTGGTGACTGTGTTGGCCCCTGTGTGGCCCCTGTGTGACTGTGTTGGCCCCTGTGTGACTGTGTTGGCCCCTGTGTGGCCCCTGTGTGACCGTGTTGGCCCCTGTGTGTCTGTGCTGCAGGAGGAGTCATGCAGGCCTTTTTGAAAGGAGCGACGGTTCAGTCTTGCAGACCTCAGAAAGACAAGGCAGCAGCCGGGCCCAGTACAGAGAAGAAAGCCAAGCCTGTTCCATGGGTGGAGAAATAGTGAGTGTGAACCACAGTGTGTCTGCTTCTGTAACTCTCTTACTTCTTTTAAAAGTCACCTTTCTGTGCGTCTTGGTACAGCTTCAATCTTACAATGTCGACCTATTACACCTTGTCCAGCAACACAAATTCAAATGAATGGAATTTGAATGGAATATATCGCCCAGCCCTACTTCTACTGCAAGTAAGAGGTTAATGGTGTTGAACTCCGTGTCCACTTTATTAGGTACACCTGTTCAGGCCAATGCAATCCAACACAGCTGTTCTGCCGTAAAGTCTACTCGTTCGATGCCTCTAATGTTCACTTTATGTCACCACAAAGGGGTGTTGTATTGGGTTGCATTCGGTTATACAGGTGTACCTAATGAAGTAACCACTGAGTGTGTATATAATGCGTGCGCGATAAATACCACGCTGTGTTTTTGTGACTCACAGCAGGCCCAAGTGTGTTGATGATGTGGCCTTCCAGGAGGAGGTGGTAGCAGTGCTGAAGAAGTCTCTGGAAGGAGCAGATGTAAGTATCACTCTGTTATGATGGCCAGCGCTCAACACTGACTTTTAACAGTGGTTGCCAGGCTGGCAACCAGGCATCCGCTTTAGGTTGCCAAAACTGAAAATGTGGTTGCTGACACACATGCAGCGTTGTCCATTCTGGTTCTGACTTTAACAGCAGTGTTTAAATGTCACTAATGCAACACAAATATAGAAAATGTATTTATTTTGTGGCGCATGTTTGCTGTCCCTATTTCTTATATATTCATCATGTTAAAAAGTGGCCACTGATGGCAACGATGGCCAAGAATTTTGGCATTTTCTCCAAATGGTTGCCAAAGGCAACCGTTACTGTCCAGCCCTAAATGGCTACTGTGTTGTTTGATGACTTAGTTTTACACTTTTCTCATGTGAAAATTGTAAAAAAAATAATAATAAAAAAGGTATGGTCTGTATGATTCAGTGTTTTTCTAATTGTGAACAAACCCCAAGAAGAGAATGAAAGCAATAATGCGTCAGTCCATCTGTCAGACCTTATGACTGTTATCACTAGCTGTGCACTGAGCCCTCAGGTAGTGATACTCCATGACCCATCGCTTCCTACATGACGGCAGAGTCTCACTAGTGTTTGGTTTTCGTCGCAGCTCCCCAACCTGCTCTTCTACGGCCCTCCTGGAACAGGAAAGACCTCCACCATCCTGGCCGCTGCCAGAGAGCTTTACGGGTGAGCGCGCTGTTAGTGGTGTCTGTGGCTGAGCGGGCGGACGTTTCATCTCTCGGCGTCACCACAGAGTTTCAGTGTTGGTTTGATCGCCTGCTTTCTCTTGTATGAATCCCGTGCTCCTCCAGTCCACAGCTGTACAGACAGAGGGTGCTGGAGCTCAACGCCTCCGACGAGCGAGGCATCCAGGTCGTCAGAGAGAAGGTGAAGAACTTTGCTCAGCTCACCGTGGCCGGGACCCGCCCAGAGTGAGTCAGCGTGGATTGCTCGAATGCTCAAATACAGGGACGTTTTCCTGAGAGTTGCTCGACCATCTGAACTTCAGATGCATCTCAGTAAATATCAAACTACTGCTGAAACCTCGCGTCACTGTGTTTTGCTGTATTCGCAGTGGGAAGTCGTGTCCTTCTTTTAAGATCATCATCCTAGACGAGGCGGACTCCATGACGGGGCCGGCTCAGGCCGCTCTCAGGCGGACCATGGAGAAGGAGTCCCGCACCACCCGCTTCTGCCTCATCTGCAACTACATCAGCAGGTAGGCTGACCGACCGCAATGGTGAACACGCAAACCCACTCTCTGGGTGACCGGTCCTCACCCCGGCTGCGTGTCTGTGTGTTGTCCAGGATTATTGAGCCGCTGACCTCCAGATGTTCCAAGTTTCGCTTCAAACCTCTGGCCAATCAGATCCAAGAAGAGCGCCTGCTGGAGATCTGTGAGAAGGAGAACCTCAAGTACACCAAAGAGGTAAAAGAGGAAGATTCATTGAGCCCCATGTACAAAAATCCTCCATCTCAAAAGTGAATTAGAGCAAATCTATGAACAGTTGACTCGCTGATCAACTGACCAGTGTGAACAGCAAGAATAATTACAGCTGGAAAAAACAGTTTCAATGTACACATGACATGACCCTGACATCATTCTATAGGCAGACTTAAAAAAAAGTGAACCTACCCTTTAAGGCATTCCGGTGTTTTCCCTCTGTTCATGACTACAGGTCTGGATCACCTGTGAACTTCTTTCTAAGAACATTCAAAAGTGCACCACTGTTTTTGTTTGGTTGCTCATGTTTTTCTTGTGTAGCTAATGGGCTACAACTGCATGCCGTTGTGCACCACTGTGTTGCACAATGGCAATAAATGATCCTTGAATCCTTGAAAGTCCAACAATAGGATTGCTGACTGCCACTAATTCTCTTAAAAGAATACTTCACCGCCACACGGACCATCTGTGAGTCGGTGACTCACCCCGTGTGACCTTGAGTTATTGAGGAAAACTTAGTTTTTCTCTCACGCCTCAGGTGAATCTAAAAACGTCTTGGAGAACACGTTTATAACCACAGCAAAACTAAATGAAAACATCTGTTTACAAACTCACCCAACTCATCAAGTCTCTTTTAGAGTCAACAGTGAGGGGCAAATATGTTTTTATCCCTTTTTGAATTGTGCCATGAATTACATGTCTGATGTTTGTCAATTTAAAAGATCCTTTTGCACGTCAACAAAGTCTCCGTTAGTCGTAGGACTATTGTGTTGTGTGTGTACGTGCTCGCTACATCTCTTGTCTCGCACAGTGTACGTCACCAACACCAACATGGCCGTTACCTTGGCTGGCTAGCTAGCTAGGTAACGTTGCTACGTTCCACGCACAAACGTTATCCTACCCGTTTGTTTGTTTGTTTGTTTGTTTGTTTGTTTGTTTGTTTGTTTGTTTGTTTGACCCAGCAAGCTTTTTTCTCAGCTGGGAAGAGAGAGGACTATTGAGACCCATTGTAGGTGTGGTGCGACACACTCGGGTTTCGTGGCTTCAGATCGAGACGTCACTTACACGACTTCTTGGTCTGTAGTCTTTCTAACTACCTATTTTCAGTCTTACACAGTTTTATGGCAAAATGAGACTTTTTTGCTCTTTTAAATTGACAAACGTCATATGTGTAATTCATGGCACAATTCAAACGGGATCAAAAACCTGATTTGTCTCTCCCCGGTGACTACTGACTCTCTAGCACAACTCATACATTTAATGCAACTCCAAGTGCCGGACACAAAGGGTTAAAAAGTGTTTTCAATAGTGTGGTTTTCGTGAAGATGCATATGTTTATGAAGTAGTGAGCATACGACTGGAGAAATGAGACTTTGATGATGTTTTCATCATCCGCTCGCTGTGGAGGCCTGAGAGTAAAGCCCCGGTTTCTTCAAGAACTTAAGGTAACACGGGAACACGTACCTGATGTACGGATGGACATCTTGTAACTGAAGTATTCCTTTAAATCACCCAACGTACCTCTTAAGGATAAGTTCTAGATGCTAAATGGTTGGGACTCTGGTAACGAGCATGAAGAGTCTCTTCTTTCTCCGTTCAGTTGGTGAAGTCACCGTTCAACTGTTCTCTGGTCATCTAGAGCATAGCAGCGTTGGTGAGGGTGTCTGACGGAGACCTGCGGAAAGCCATAACCTTCCTGCAGAGTGCTGCGCGCCTCAACGTGGACAAAGAGATCACAGAGAAGGCTGTCACTGACATAGCCGGGGTGAGACGTACTTCTTTGTGTCCAATAGGAGACTGACTCGTTCTGTTTATGTGTCATGTCACCTTGTTGTCGCGCTCTGTTGCACTGCAGGTCGTCCCTCCCAAGATGATTGACGACCTGCTCCAGATCTGCTTCACGGGCACATTTGAGAAGCTCGAGGTTGCCGTCAGGGTAGGTGTTCTGAGTGCTTCGAGTGACACGGTTTCACGTTCCTCTCACTCGTTCAAAGCAAATACTTCAAAATATTGTTTACCGTCTCCTCCGTCAGTACATGGTGGATGAAGGCTACGCCGCCACACAGATCCTGGGTCAGCTCCACGAGTCTGTCATAGAGCAGGAGCTGAGCGACAAGCAGAAGTCAGCTATCATGGAGAAGATGGCGGTAAGATGTGACGCAGCGCTGCTTCTCTCTGTTTTCTTTCTAAACGAATGTTGTAATTGCTGTAAAATCATGTCTATGACTTCACTGTGCGAAGAAGAGCATGATGTCTCCATCAAGTTGATCCCAGTCCGAGCCCTTTTAATGAGTAACTAGTCCAATCGGATACTTGTATTTACCTCAATGTTGATTAGGTATGTGTCCTGATACCTGATTCAAAAGCGTGGAGTTCATACGGTTAAGTTATCGGTATGAGTTCAGTGTTATTGGCAGAATTGATGTAACATGATCAGCTGGAGAGAAGACTGCTGGCATCACTATTTCAGGGTGATTTCTATAGCAGCTCTATTGGCTCATGTTTTACTTCATCCACTCCACCATTTGACGATATGAAATGGAGAAACTGTTACAAATGTTTTTGTTGTTTTTTAAACAACATTTAGTTTAATTTGCATGCTTGCGAGAAGGTAAATGCCAGTCTAATTGTCATCACATAGATTAAATGTTGGATGGGTTAGGGTTAGTAAATAGGGTTATTATGGTTTGTGAATATTAAAGTGATTAAACATAAAGCAATACACCCTCTGCGCCCTTCAAGGTTTATGCTAAACCTGACACAAAGTGCCCTGTAGTGGTAATGAACTGATTTCTAAAAGACACAGCAAGGTTTCGGCTTCAGTTGGACATTAAACCTGTCCTGAATAGTTGACTTTCTCCTCCTGTCCACATGTCGATGTGTCCTTGAGCGACTGAACCCCATGCTGCTCCCCGGGTGCTTCAACGATGCTCGTTGTTTCTTCATTTCATGAACATGGGCGATGATGCACAGATGAACTTAATAAGGTTTTAAAGCAAAACAGCATTGCCGAAGCACTGTAATGTAATTGGTGTATGCCAGAACAGCGTGTAACATCTGTAACACAGACGACCACGGCGGGGCTAATGAGCAGTATCTATGTCTTAGCAATGATTGTAAATGGTTTAGTGTTTTTACACGACATGTTATTCACCCATTCATATTCAAGGAGCCACCTGTCCATACTAACATTCATACCAGGTGGCAACCTCCGGTTCTACCAAGTGACGCCGACACGGAAGTGTCTTAAAAACCTGCATTCTCTCTACTGACCACCAGGGGGCGACTCCTCTGGTTGTATCGAAGTCTATAGAAAATGACTCTACTTCTCTCTTGATTTATTCCCTCAGTAAACATGAGTTTATGTCTCAATCTCAAGTTTCAAGTCTTCTTCAATACAGCATGATGTTCATTTAGTAAATTATGGTCTATTTAGAGTCAAAGAGACCAGGGTATGCTTTAGGGCGGGGCTACAAGGTGATTGACAGGTAGCTGCCACTACCAAAGCTGTATACGGCGTCACTCCTCTGCATTCCATATATGGTCACTTCTGTTTACTGGATGCAAAAAAGCCAACATGGCGATGGCCAAACTGCCGAACTCGAGGCTTCATACGTCAGTCCACAAACCAATGGGTGACGTCACGATGACTACCTCCACTTGTATACAGTCTATGGTTCATACACCGAAGGCACAGTCGACTTGATGCATACAAGTCATACATTTCAGTTATTTTTCGGTCCATAGTACTCCGGTATGACTTGTGTAGCTGATTCAGATGGACTTCTACCTCTATAAAGCCTCAGTTTGCGCTTGCGTCTCCTCTCTGGTTCAGGTGGTGGGTAAGTGTCTGACAGACGGTGCAGACGAGTACCTGCAGATGTTGAGTCTGTGTTCACTCATCATGCAGCAGGCCTCCCACAACATCTAGACTCCCCAGGGAGAGGAGCGCCATCAGCTTCCAGCACCTCAGGCCTTCTCTCGTGGTTCGTTCACAGCTGTGGTTTGGGGCGTCCACCAGAAGACTCCGGGTGATGGTGATGTTTCACTGTCGGAGACCACAGCTGACCAGCTGTTTCTCTCTGTATTTAATCAGTTTAAATCACCCATCAGATGTCTCTCATTCATGTAACTACATACCAACAGATCTTTGTACACTTTTGCATTTTGTTAAGTAATAAATAGTTTTGTATATTTTCATTGTTTGTCTTCTTGAAGTCATTGCTCATGATTAGGACCAACACTAAATCCACAGCAAGAGTAACTTCACAAATGTAAACTTATCATCTGACTCATCAGGGTTTATCAAGCTTAACTGCTCCGTGACTTTGTTTGGAAGTCTCAAACCTTTCATGACCTCAGTGACTATGAAAATAAATTAGTCTCAATGTTAGTGACAAATGTTTCATGATCTACAATTAACATTTACAAATGTTTATGGTGTTCAAAAATGCATTGTCCAATCCACAAACCTTTTACCAACCTTATTCAACACATGTAGAATATCAGGCGTTCCTTTACCAGACTTCTGCCAGCTCCCCCCGGTCGGTCGGCAGGGCAACCTCAGAGCAGAGTTGAGCGATGCACCGCCTCAGTGTCCCGCCCTCCACACTTTCTGTCAGTACCCGTAACACTGCTACTGCATTTAGTTACACTACCAATAGCACATGATACATAGCAGTATAACACTGTATCTTTGAGGCACCTGAGCAGTATCTTTCTCTCACTGAGATATGCATATTTTGATCAGTGCATGAAGATAAGGAACTCATTTCCAGCTGGGAAACATTTAAAAAAGGATGAATATAAAGGACAATATGATTTCATTTAGGTTTTATTAATAATTTGAAAATCACAGCATATGTTAATTTATTATGAAGGCAGCGGAAAAGACAGCATATCTTCATTTTGAGCTTCTCTCAATGAGGTATGCTAGTATTGACCAGTAGGTTCTTATATTTCTTTATTTTTTTTTATTGGTGCAAAACAACATAACAGCATTTAATACATGAGATAATGGAGCAAGAGACAATATATAACAAAACCTGAGGATGTACCAATTGTATACAGAATATGATTCTGTGTCAATGCAGAGAGAGGTGCAGGAAAAGAAGACAAAAAAAAGTGAATCCGCAATAGCTGCAAGCATGTACGCGCATGCATCCACACACCTCCAAAACAAGTGTCTTTCAGAAATTATGAGTTAAAGTAGAGGATGTGGCTTATGTATAGGGCGCAGAGCCTACCCACACCAATGAAAGATGAACTCTGCTGAGATCATTGATGCCTCCCACAGCTGTATATGACAGACAGTTCTTGAGTTTGGCCATGGTACGTGAATCTATTCAGAATATATGTGTCTTTTTGCTACAGGCCACTCTTACTGACACACCTCCTGTTTGCCAATTGGCATTAAAGTAAACACACCTTCAATCCCACACACTTGACTTCCATAACAGATTCAGCCTCTAAGGTCCAAATCTGGTGGGGACATTTTAGTGGACCGATTGACCGACAGAGTGAGCTATAAAGCTGCTGGTAAAGAAGAATAAAAAAGTACTAGAATGTAAGGCTTTTTTTTTTTTAATGGCTGGGTGTGGGGGTGTCTGGAGATAGCTGTGCTGCAGTGTGTCTAATCATTTGGGATTGACAAACCTGTTTTTCGAGAATTGTGCCGTCAAATTTAAGGGAGGGTATAGGGGAAGCTGCCCTCTCTTCATTAGCTGTCTTGCATTAGTTGTGTCCCACAAGCATCCCATCACCACCAGAACCAGGCCAATGGAACAGTCTCATCAGCATCATTGGAAAGGTCCACACTTGTCCTGACAGTCTCTCATTCAGCGTCTTTCTCTGGTCTCCTGCACCACCACCTTGCGGGAGATGGGGGTTGAATTCACTGTGGTGGTAGAGGAGCCCACCACGGTGCTCTGAGAGCCAGCGGATGGGCTGCCCTTGCTGTAGAGGACTCTTTGAGAGCCAGAGACGCCACTCTTATGGGACAGACCTCCTGCCTCCTGGATAAGAGGCCCTGCGCTGTTTGTTGACCCTCCAACCACCAGGACCCTCTGGGACCCCGAAAGCCCTCCTGCCTGCAGAGTGCCCCCCTGCACGTAGCTCATTGATCCTGCAGGGACTTTTCCCTCCACCATCATCATGGTCTGGGAGCCAGAGAGGTTCCCAGTTTGAATCAGGTTGGCACCGCCCGCATGGATTCCACTCCTGTCCACCAATACCATGTGGGGGCCATGGGCTTGTCCGCCGGACATCATCGTCTGCCCCTGAACAACCATGCCTTGGGCAGGTCCAGTCTGGGTGCCGTTAACCAGTACCATGCCTTGCAGGTTGCTGGCTGGTGCCTCCGCCAGCAGGACGGTGTTCTGAATCTGTGGCTGGACGACGAAGTGCGTCGGCTGCATCATAGGACTGGTGGTGTAGTAGATGGGCTGCTGCTGCTGCTGCTGCGGCTGCGGCTGTAGCAGGATCATCTGACCTTGATTTGCCATCCCTTCGTTCACCATAGTCACCCCATTCCTCACTGTGGTCATCCCTTCCCTCACTGTGGCCGTGCTTTCCTTCATAAACTGAGAATGCTCAGATAAATCCCTGACCACAGTCTTGGGGACAGTAGGCTGCAGCTTGGGCGGTTGGGGCTGCAGCTTGGGCGGTTGGGGCTGCAGCTTGGGCGGAGGGGGCTGCTGTTGGGTGGTCATCAAACTTGTTACTGAGGTCTGAGTGTTTATGGAAGTACTGGGCGGAAGAGTGTACATTTGTTTGACTTCGGTTGGGATCTTCTTGCCTCCGCAGACTTCAGCCAGGGTCTTGAACTTGGTCCCGAGGTCATCGAGGAAGTTGAGGTCGTTGTCAGCCCCCAGGAGGCTGCTGCAGCCCACTGAGCCAGCAGAGGAGCCCTCGCCCTCGTAGTCATAGATCAGAAGATCTTCCTTCCCTCCAAGGTTCTCGTTTTCACTGGTCACCTTCTGTTGAAACAGGAAAAGGAAATCATCACCTTTTTTATTGATTGATCAGCTGTGAATGTAGCTTCACCCAAAATCAAATACCCTTTTAGGAATAGGTTCTTAAAGGTACAGGGCAAACTTAGCCTTTGCTTCAACTGAGAGGGCGAGTACACAGTGTGATATTTCTTTGTTATGTCTTAGACATTTGCAGTTGAATTATTTGTTACTACCATGGGCTACAGAAAGTAAGAGTAGATATATGGAAATAATTGCTCACCTGAGAGTAGTACTGTCTTAGGAAGTGGTCTGGCAGAGCCATGCCGTCATACATTCCTCCACCTACTCTGGATTCTCCACGCACTCTGTCCTCAAACTCGTACCCGATCGCCTGGTTCTTCCTCCCCCATGTTCCTACACTGTCTCTTCTGTAGCCATCTCCATACGTTTGCATCCCATCCGTGGAGATTACGGATCTCGTGTAGTCCATACTTGTCTTGGGTGCCATGCCCATACCGATCGGATTTGCATCCATTTGTGTTGGCAAGTTCATGAGTGGCACCGCCTATGAAAGGCCAATGATCCAAATGTTAGAACAGCGTCAGCAGTTTTTTTGCAGCCTCAAATCAAAAACCACTTCATGCAGCTTTCAAGCAAACATCATCTCAATAGCAAGCGACCAGTATTTATACCAATATTCCCGTCCTCAACATTGGTGTGTGTAAAAGGTAAACCTACCGTGTTCTCCCCCTGGCCCTCAGTGTGGTAGTTAATGAGGTGGGATTTGGTGTCGAAAGGCATCGGAGCAAAGCCCCCTGACCCAGCCCCCCCACAATTGCAGAAGAGCAGCAACAGAAGGGCAACTGTGAAAACAAAAACAACAAAGTTTTAGTCTAACTTAAGGACTCCTCAAGAGTACTGCGGGGACTGCAGTGCTCTGGGCTCCTCCAAAACAGAAGGTGCAGTTTCAGTTAACCTGACACAATACGGTGTTATCTCTCATGACAGGCAACCATTTGGTTATTCATTACCAACACCAGGTATTTCTATAACCATTCTGGTGTTAGTCCCATGTTGTAATTCAACTTTTCTTTTTACTTGTCTGGCCTCTTGAGTGTGTTGGCTGCTGCCACCTGCTGGACAGACCCACAATCACATCTAGAAGTTAAGAGCTCTCACTCAAACGGAAGTTAGAGCTTCTTTAGCTTCTGCGGGATTTAAATATCATCCTTCACATTTGATTGGACCGCAAAAAAGTGTCCGGGTTCAGAATGTAGCACGACGCAGAGCTACGGAGGACTGTGGATCCACACACCTCCCTGGTAGCTAAAAGTTGCAAATTGAATGATAGATAGATGTCATGACATTATTGGTTGAAATTGGTTGGGACTAGCTTATGTAAGAACAATATGACCGGGAATGTGATCTGAAAAGGGTTAAAAAAAAATGCCACTTCATCTCGACTCTATAGACCCAGTGAAATGAAAAATCCATTTTCACAGTTTTAACCCTATGTGCCTGTGTAAATTGATCGTTTGAAAAATGTATGTAAAAATAAAATCTGTATCTGAGTATTTTTACATTGAAACCCTTTTTTCTTATGTAGAACGGTTTCAAATGTTTGATGACTCATTCTCTACTCAAGGGTGTTTGCAAAAATGTCTCATACATATATGTGGATACTCCAACACATATCTTTGGCCTGAACTACATTTTCATCTCAACTCCAGCTGTTTTGGGATTGTCCTGAACACAGCGACGGTGTTTGGTCACACGACCCTTCACCAGAATGAGCATCACGTCACACTTACGTAGTAACAGCAGCAGGCCCAGGAAAAGCAGTCCAATGCCTGCAGGTCCTAACTCCGCTCCACTCTTGGTCTGACCGCCGGCGCCTCGTTTTCCACACTCCTCCCCGTCCTCACAGGTACAAACTTGGATCGTCGCCTTCTGTGGTTCTGTACAGGCAAATCCCTGCTGGTCCTTCACCACAAAGCTCACCTCATAGGAGCCAGGCCATATGGGCCCCTCGGACCTCAGGATAGCTGAAGTTTCTGGCAGAAACAGGACAAACATGAAAAGTGTAGTAAGTCAAAGTGCTTTACTCCGAAGTTTAAAGTATGCTGGATTAAAAAAAATGATTTGGCTTTTCCACATTGTAATTTAAAAACAAGGTTCTAGACATTCTGGTAGTCTACTGGTATAAGATGCATACCAGGCACCTTAGTCACTCAATAACATAATATTCACATTTATACCTTTATATCATAACCCCCTCCCCCTGCAGTTTTTGACACTTCCACGTTGGCTTAATTTCACAGAGACATTTCTAACTTTATATCTATTTGTATATTTTCATAACTTTGCAATACTTAGTGGTCTCCTCCTCACCATTTAAATGCTCCACATGCCATTTGCCCTGAGTTTCCTCTGGGATGATGGCAAAGTCAAACGGAGGCCCGTTTGGGAAGTCATCCCCATCTGTAGCGCTCACAATAACTGCATCATTCGGGGTACATATGGGCTTTATGTCACTGATCAGGGAGGGGCAGTTGTCATTAAAATCCTCCACCTGGATGGCTACTGTGCCAGTGGCTGTTTTACCAGGCATGTCTGAATTGGAAAAAAACAAAACAAATAATAACAGATCATTCAGCATTTCCTTTGTTTCTAATTCCATTCTTCAGAGACAAATGCTCCTATGAAGCCATCCTCAGACCAAACTTAGCTCCACTTTCGGCAAGGCTGTAAGATTAGAAAAACGCTTGAGGTCTCATACCTTGCTAGCTACTTTTCATTGAGGAAATCAGTATTACAGCTGGAGCAGAAACATGGTGGTGTAGAGTGTAGCCTACCGTCTGAGATGCAGAGCACTTTAGCAAAGTATGTCCCATTGATCAGGTATGAAGATTCTCTATCGGGCATCTTGTTCAGTTTGATCTCAGCTGTCTTTGGGTCGATGGTTAGCCAGTTGTCAGGGTCAGAGCCCTTGACATACCTACATCAGAAAAAGTCTGTGTCAGATATTATCATGGAGTGTAGACAGCTAAGCCAACATTGTAGTGTTAACTGCAGGGGCTTCGTGTTTATGTGTTTGTATGCGCACTGACCTGACATTCTCTGCCACTTCCCTAGTGTCTCCATCCATTGCCGTGTAGGTGGCAATAACTTTATTCATGTCGAAGGAGCTGCCTCCCTCTGAGATGGGAATGGATTTCACTTTGGGGTCGAAACTTGGCCCCTCGGGCTGGTTCTTCACGTTGATTTTGACTGGATAGGTTTTCACTTTTTGCCACGATGTTCCGCTGCTGCCAGCATTGGCAGGAGCTGGAACAGGCTTGCTGCCAGCAGATCCGCCGCCTGATCCGCCGCCTGTTCCTCCGCCTGATCCGCCGCCTGTTCCGCCGCCTGATCCGCCGCCTGATCCGCCGCCTGATCCGCCGCCTGTTCCGCCGCCTGATCCGCCGCCTGATCCGCCGCCTGTTCCGCCGCCTGATCCGCCGCCTGATCCGCCGCCTGTTCCGCCGCCTGATCCGCCGCCTGATCCGCCGCCTGATCCGCCACCACCAGCACTGCCACCAGAATTGATATTTACACCAAATCCATTTGCCGCAGATCCATCATAAAATGGAGCCACGTTCTCCACAGCTAGTCCGAGGTCAAGTCCCTTCACATTCTCATAATCCACAGCCTGTGAGAAATCACATACAAGCACAGAGTTATTATTGACAGCTTTGCTGTTTGTGCGTATTTGTCAATACAAGCTCAGAAAATTCTGTTCGATGAGGACTGAAATATAGACGTGTTCTACGTCCATCCATAATGTTAAGGTCATGTGGCACATCAAACAAAATCTGTTGTTTATTTTTGGATTAGGAATGAGCAAAAAATTATGTTGGTTTATAAAATGCATTTCCGCAAAACATTTGCAGCAATAATGGGTCCGTGTATTGAAGAGATATTTCTGTATTGTGTTTTTGTGCCAACATTGTATGTAAATCAGTAAATACTGCTGCTTTAGGGCGGGGCTACGACATTAATCCCACAAAAGACGAGGAAACTAACACATACGATTCTTATGAATTAAAACTGCAGTACCTTGTCGAGCATCAGGATGCCCTCGTTGGTCTTGGGGTCTGTTCTAATGCTGAAGTACCCCGCCTCGTTGCCTTTGACAATTTTATACACAGCTTTCCAGTTGTCTGTGCCCTTCACGTCCAGGTCCTCTGCTTTAAGCCTCATCACCTCCACACCCTGTGTGTTCTCCTCAATGCTGCCCTCATACTGCAAGTCAAACACATTATAAGATGGAAGTAACGGGACACGTTTGTTGATTAGCATTTCTTTGACTTTAATGTGTGATCTGTGACATGAACATGTCAACATTTCCATATATTCTAAACATTGAAACCATTCAACTCTGAAACCCCTCATGGAAACCATTTCCTTTCGCACCAATAGTGTACATTACAACATGTTGATGTAGAAGAGTGAGAGACAGAAACCTACCTCCTGTTTTTCCAGAGTGGGAAGGTTGTCGTTTACGTCGAGGACATTAATGGTAACCATGCTGGTTGCACTCTTTCCCCCTGGTCTGCCATTTAAGTCTTGACCTTTTACCTTCAGAGTGTACTGATCTGCTGTCTGAAATCACAAAGCAGGCCAGAATTAGAAGAGTTAGAGCAGGGACTCGGGACTTTACTGTATGTTTCAGTCAAATTCCCCAAATAATCCAATAGCATTGCAAATGATCAAGCTATCTAGTACTGTTAGGTACTATACAAAACATGCACATTACAGGTGACAATACATCAAAGACGATTGTGTCTTTAAAGACACTTCAAAGTGAACTTCAGCTAAAGCAAAATATATATGAGGTGAACTAGGACTGTTCACTTAGATATGTTTGTTTGTTCTTGCTTGGTGCACTTCGTTGCCGACCAATCGTGGACTCTCTGATGTCCTGAATACATCGAAGGCACGAAAGAAACAGCGAACAGTGCACCTGTAATGGCCGATGACGTAGACTCAGGAATACCACGTCAGCGCATTTCCGTGCTACCGTCCTTACGGAAAGTATAACCGAGGCTTTCAAGCCGCGTATGAGACGGCTGCGGACTTCACCGACACGTTGCTGTTCTGTTTACACTGTCCACTTGGAGGATGCGTTCCACGCATACATAGTAGATCGCTACGTTACCACTTGTTGAGTAGTACCTCACAGACTAGTCTGCACAGAGCCCACGCATACACCCTCTAATGACCAAATTTAAATCACGTGGACCGGATAGGATCCACGTGGACTATAGTAAAGTATGACTTCAGCCGTAGAGATAGGTTGAGGAGATCAGACATGCGGAGGGAGCTTGGAATAGAGCCACTGTATGTATCAGTCACCGTGTTGTGTTGGTAGAATTAGCAATAATAAAAGTCATGAGTAGTGTGATACCCTGATAATTCACACTACTCAGCCTCCCGGGGAAAGCTTTTGCCAGGGTGCTGGAAAGGCGGCTCCGACCGATTGTCAAACCTCGGATTCAAGAGGAGCAGTGCGGTTTCCGTCCCGGTCTTGGAACAGTGGACCAGCTCTTTACCCTCGCAAGACTACTGGAGGGGTCCTGGGAGTTTGCCCAACCAGTCTACATGTGTTTTGTGGACATGGAGAAGGCTTTCGACCGAGTCCCTCGGGGGTTTTTGTGGGGGGTGCTGCGGGAGTATGGGGTGTCGGACCCGTTACAACGGGCCATCCGGTCTCTGTACGACCGCAGTAGGAGCTGCGTTCGTAAGTCAGACGCGTTCCCGGTGGGTGTTGGCCTCCGCCAAGGCTGCCCTTTATCACCGGTCCTGTTCGTGACTTTCATGGACAGGATATCTAGGCGCAGTCGGGGGAAGGAGAACGTCGGGTTCAGGGGTCTCAGGATCGCCTCTCTGCTGTTCGCAGATAATGTGGTCCTGTTGGTCTCTTCGGACCATGACCTCCGGCATTCACTGGGGCGATTTGCAGCCGAGTGTGAAGCGGCGGGGATGAGGGTAAGCACCTCCAAATCTGAGGCCATGGTGCTCAGCCGGAAACCGGCGGATTGCTCCCTCCAGGTGGGGACAGAGTGCCTACCGCATTGAAGGAGTTCAAGTATCTCGGGGTCTTGTTCACGAGTGAGGGTAATATGGAGTGGGAGATTGACCAACGGAACGGTGCGGCTGCAGTAGTAAAACAGGCTTGGTAAAGAGGGAGCTGAGCCGGAAAGGCGAAGCTCTCAATTTACCGGGCAGTTTACGTTCCGACCCTCACCTATGGTCACGAACTCTGGGTCTTGACCAAAAGAACGAGGTCTCAAACGGCCTCAATGAGTTTTCTCCGTAGGGTACCCTATCTCAGCCTTAGAGATAGGGTAAGGAGTTCGGACATCAGGAGGGAACTTGGAGTTGAGGCGCTACTCCTTCATATCGAAAGGAGTCAGCTGAGGTGGTTCGGGCATCTAATCAGGATGCCTCCTGGACGCCTCCCGTTAGAGGTTTCCCAGGCACGCCCAACTGGTAGGAAACCCCGGGGAAGACCCAGAAAATGCTGGAGGGATTATATCTCCCAGTTGGTCTGGGAGCGCCTCAGGATCCCCCAGAACGAGCTGGAACATGTTGCGGGTGAGAAGCGGGGAAGCATGAGGCAGAGAATGGAAAGAAGTAAATCGGCAAAAGGGAAGGACTCCACCTTCTCTCCACTTGTCAACACCTTCTTGACTGAATGTGATTGATGATTAGATTAATCTAGTGATTGAACATTGATCAGCAGACGGGGAGCAGAATTTCAGTTCTCTGGAATTGGCACTGGCTCTGTGGATGCAATTCATGCTGTACCTCTCTGTCCAGGGCAGAATTTTTGACTTGGATGGTCCCATCGTTGGTTATGGAGAACATGTCATGAGGTGGGTTCTGTTCTAGGATGGTATAGGCGATCCGAGAGTTGTCGTTCCCTGGTTCGTCAGCGTCGGTTGCTGTTATCTTCATAACTGAAGTATCTTTAAAAACAACATCAAATGAAACAGTCGTTAAACTTAATGTAGATCCATTCTACTATTTTCAGCTCTGATGACAGCAAACTGAAAGCATTAGATTTCACCCTGCTGATGTACCTTGTCAGAAGGAACAGACAAACCCAGCTCATTAATGTTGATACTGAATGATGACTCGTCCCAAGTGATGTCAAATTGTTTACCAGAGCTGCAAACTCCTACATACCTTTGTAATACCAGTTCAATCAGTTTATAAAGCTATTTCCACACTGCATGAATCTTTACAAGCAGTTTATTTTTAGGATTTTATGAAAAACTTTATCTTGTTTGGTGTGTGAATCAGGAATTCCTTCTGGGAATAATTAGGAGGCTCGGTATTTCGCGACATAAAGATGCAGAAACACTCACATGCTTCACTGCGCTCCGTGACACTCCCGGGCATAATTTCTCCAAACACTGGCGAGTTGTCATTTTCATCCACGACCTTGATGCGTATGTCAATTTTTTTCTCTGCATGGCTGCCATCTTTGTACTTAGCAACACCTGACAGCTGAAACAGAAATGTTCCTTAAATATCGCTGTCTCCATCATCATCTGTCTTAGCACGTACATTTGCAAACATAAATAGACATTGACCTTAATGTGGGCACATCTTATGTAGGGAAAAGTGGCGTCAAAGAGTACAATAGAATAGAACAGAATCGCTCCCGTAGCACTCACATTGTATGTGTCGATTAGCTCCCTGTCGAGCTTCTGGGTCACTCGAATAAATCCAGTGTCAGGGTCGACTACAAACACATGGAAGGGCTTTTGATTCGCACCGATGCCTTCTAGGGAGTATTCAATCTTTTCCGAAGTTTCATAATCTGACCGAATCTAAAAGACAAGAAAACAAGACCTGATCATTTCACTGCACCGGAGAAAAAAACTTTAAAGACAGATACATGCTTGTCTTGTCGGTGGCAAGATAGTCCCCTCTTTGTCAGTTTGTTCCAGAGTTAAAGGGTACAATCAATCAGTGACTCACCTTCGCAATAAATTCCTGTGCAGTGTAGTCTTCATTTTCCTTCAGCGGCTTTGGAGGGAGAATCCATTCTCTCTTTTGTCTTACCAGATTGTCTCCAGAGCTAGCAATCACCGCAATAACAGTCTGCAACACAATAAATGTAGAAAACAGATTAATCTTTGGTCCAAACACGGAAGGTTTATCATGGGATAAGAAAACCTTAAGAAAACTGTGTTCTGCTTTACATATTGACAATATTGTTGTTACAATTGTTACTGTTTTTTCACATTTTACAGAGCAAACAATAGTTTGTGGAACTTTTAAAGTTTTAACTGACATTAACTAAAATAGTTGGAGAAATATCACATTTTAAAGACCCAGTGAAATGAAAAATATATTTTCACAGTCTCAATGCTGTGTCCCTGTTAACTGTTCATTTATCTCTTGTTATATGCCAAAAATATGTTCAAACAGTTGTAAGGAAGTATTTTTTCATCAAGTCTATGTCTTTTCTCGCTCCTGTTAAACGGTTTCAAATGATTGATGACTCATCCTGAGGCATTTACAAAACATCATCTAATCAAATGAGACTTCGGGCGACTGGCTACCCACACTGGTCATATAAAACCAAATACATGGATCATAGTAGCTAACAGAGCCATAGTGGGAAAAAAACTTTCCGTTTCTTTGCTCCTGATCCCACAACAGTTGAGGGAGGTGTGTCAAACTCACGCTAACATGCCCACGTTTTTACCACCACCGCTACGCTAAAGGCTGGCTAACCGGCGTGATGACGTTTAGTCGTCTCATTCAGACACTTGTTAGCAACCACCATTTTGAAAACACCTTAAAGCTACTAAATTCACCAGAGGGGTTTTAGCTGATGTATTTAATGTCCTCAAACAAAACATTGAAATATCATGATCTTGTGTTAACCACAGAACATGCAACCAAAAACACGATTAAATGATCAGTGACTTTGAGACGAGGGGAAAAATGCTGACTCGTGTCCAGGTGTTAGGACTTATTGCTGCGTCTCCGCTCAGAAGCTATAGACGTTCGCCTTACGTTTCACTGGGACTTGTGTCGCATCTTGTATCTCAGGGATTTTGTATGCTACCACGAAAATTTTAATAAAGAAATAACGAGAAACACAATATTGTTTCAACTTACTGAGGGCTCATTAAATATAAAAAATATTATGCTAACGTAATGCAAGTGGAGTAGTTTCTTCCACACATGTGTAGGCGTACTGGTTACTGCAACAAGAAAAAAATTAATTCTAATGTAAATCTCCCCCATTCTGGCCTTTCCATCATCTTTAAGTAGCTTGTTCAGATTTAAATCTTCTAAAACTTGAAAAGCTTTTTGCTTTCTTTTTCAATTGATTATTGTCTGATGGTTCGAACTGTATGTCTCTAATTTATCTGTATTTTATCTTTAGTTTGAATAAAGTCTCATGGACTCACACAGGCGTTCCCAGTTATTCTGGCTGACTAAGGGCCCTACCGAGTCTGAAGCTGGTGGAGCAGCACGTCATTAAACTCCATATGCTCAAAAGAATGAAAAGCGTAAGTTGTCGCGCTCTGACAAGAACAAAATAAAACCGGGTTAGTCAGCGAGGTGTCAGCACCGTCTGCACACGCCCAGACGGTCCTGAGAAGCACGTCAGCACCCTGTTCCCCTCCTGCTGCTCATGCAGGGTTCAATCCAACTGAAATTTTCCCTGCCGGTTTGAAGAGAGAGGGTGGGGCTGACCTGTTGTCCAGGGCATACTCACTGCTGTCTATTGCTGCTTGGTGAAATAGTACGACTGAAACAACGACACTTTGATCAAAACACCGAAACGTCTTTTGTCATCAGTCCTGGTTGTTGCCTTGCAGCGAGACGGTGAACCTGTCCCTCCACTCCTATGAGTCAATGCACCACGTGAAGATGCGGCACGTGAAGCGACACAGTACCTGTGGGCCTCAGAAAGAGACCATCAGAACTGTGTGAAACTTTAGCTGCTTTTCACGCTGACTGTATTTATTAAGCGTGGGAGTTGGGGAACTTGGTTTCAAATGGAGTACATTGGTGAAGTCCTTCACATTCTAAAGTCTAAAGAGTGCACCTTCCAGCAGGCTTATAACTCTCCAGTGAAGACACGCAACATGTTTGAATTTCGGTCGAGTTGAACTCTAGTGGTTCTCAACCAGGTGTCCTTGAGGGACTGGCAAGGGGTGCCTGGAGAAGTGGGATATTTTTTCATTTTCACCATTTAATCCACTTTAAAAGTGAGCCCAGTGTAATTAAGTCTTTTCTGATCACAGGTTTCACTTCCTCCACAGTCATCTCCTCAAGATGTAGTTGACAACATTCCAATTCTGGCCTTAATCCCATCTAACAACCCAGAGCTTTTCAGATGGAGAGCCCTGAATAGAGATCTAGGTGTCCTTGACGTGAGAAAGGTGAAGTGCAACTTGAGTGGAGTACTGTGAGAATATCCAGCTGTCTGGTCCGGTACTAAGAGAGGCAGACACACCCTACCACTCCCAGCAGGTTTAACTGAGCCTCACCTATTCAGTCAATGCATGGACATGTCGGGATGATAGGGGAGGTATAAAAGACTTTGGGTTTCCTCAGAAGAGGAGCGGCCACCCATCTCTGAGTGAGCAGTGAGGGGAAAGTCTTACTCCCAGGTACAGGACATGTGAGCAAGTTACCGAGCACACAGAGCGCACACGTGACCTTTAGAGTTGAGTAAGACTTCACCTCTATGATCATGGCTATCCTCTCTCTGACCTTGATGATTATGAGGGCTGAGTATCGTATTAAATATTACGACGCCTGCACCAATACCAGGCCCCTTAAAGCGGTACCCATTCCAATAGAGTACTTCATTTTCTACTTCATTTGCTACCCATCATATGACTGGACACATTCAGCTGCGTTGTACTGCCAACTAAAAACAAAAATACAACTACGCCACACTCGACTCCACAACACCACAGGCTGTATGGGTTGTAGCTGCTGTGCTCGTGGGCCAATCACGCGCCATATTACAACTAAAAACGCTCGCGATGATTGGCTGAGAGCAAAACCATACAAATAAGGTCAATTGCAGGCGTTGTTTGAGTGGAGAAGTGTCGTTACTACTTGGTACTGGGTTATTCTTCACTAAGAAATGTTGTTCTGAATCTGTACTTTTCAAAAACTCACACCACAAAGAGCACAAATCTGAATTAGGTATTGATCTGAATCAGCAACAGGTAGCATCAAAGCGCAGCATGGTCAGAAGTAGAAAGATGAAACATAATACTTCCTCGGCATTATGAAAGGCTTGTGACATTACAAGAGATCATAAATCATAATAATGTTTTAAATCACATTTTAAGAATCCATCCGAACCACACTGACCACTTTGTGGTTGTGATAAAATTCTGATTCAATACAAAGCAGGCGTAAACAAGCCCACGGGAGCTGGGTGAATCAAAGTACGGGAAGTGATCGCCCATCTGTTTGTCAGCCTCTTTGTTATGAAGCACTCCAACTCACAAGGCAGGCTTTGACATGTGAAACGGAACACAGCCCGAACACACCTGTGTGTTGCCACGGCAGCCAGGTATTTGTTGAGATCAACACAGACACGGTGATTATCTCATTATGTGAAGGAGTCAGTGCACCTCAACAACAGGTGTTTTTTGAAGAATGCCTTCTGAAGGTAATTGACTGGAACTACTGGTTTCCGGGACCGGAGCAGATAGTGTGTCCGTGACCTCTGCGTCCAGGTATATAATAATGTTATCTAATAATACATCTGGAGCTGAGACCAGCCACTCACACTTAGTCTACGTTCAGAGTTTAACAAACCACAGTTTCCAAATCGCAACACAGCTTAAACCCACATCAAACACACAGCAGTTGAAATACGGACAGATAGCGTGTTCCGTAGGCTACTCACCGTAAGCAGAAGCAGGACTAACACGGGAGAAGAAAACCTTTTCATGGCTGGTCCTGGTGTCCGTAACAAGTGATCCTCTGTGGTCCCAGTGGTGCTGGTTAGAGTCTCAGACAGACTGTGATCTGCTGGAGATGAGGAGGAGGCTTATGAAAGAGGAGGGCTCCACCTCGCTCTCACACACACGCACACACCTTTCAGGAGAAAGTGTGTGTGTATGTGTGTGTGTGTGTGGAGAAGGTAGGGGGGGGAGTACTACTTCTATGGTACTCAATAATAACCTTGTTATGAGTACAAAATAATAATAGAAGCGACCTCAGCCTGGACGGCTCTGCTGGTCGAGTGCAAAGGACCTCCCACTATTGCGCAATACATGTAACTATCCGCTTTGGCACAATTTGTACACAAGGTAATTATAATACAGTTTAAGAATACGGTAATTATGAATCAGTTTAAACACACTGTAATTATGAAATAGTTTAGGCACACTGATCATAAAATAGTTATAAAATAATGTCATAAAAAGGTTCACATTAAGAGCTTTTTCTATTTAACCTCCAAAAATCCCCCCTTACTCACTATTTATAGTGAGTACCAAAACCCTGGACAACACAACTAGATCACAATGGGCTTTGATGGGTGTTTCAACTGCAGATGCCCGTCGTCCGTGCCTTTATACCCCCATTTGCCGAGGTGTGTGTCCCCTAGCTAAACATTTGCATCCCGCAGCATTACATTATCATCATCATCATACATCATTTGTCTCCCTTCGATAGTGGTCCTACTGAGTACTGTGTCTATTAATCGCTATAACAGACCTCTTATGCAAGGAATACAACAACAACCGCAAAGGACGAGTATGGAGGCTGTAATACAAAGGGTGGTTAATATGGACAAAAATATTTTTTTCCATTTGCCAAACATACTACCCAACCAGTCAGTGAGGGGGTAATCTATCCCTGAGTCGTCTGCCAGCTCGTTACTCAGCGCCGAAGAAGGTGGATTCAAACCCAGCCGAGATCTGATTCTGGGCTCTAAACTCATTGGGCACCCCCCTTGGTACTCATATTTACGCATGCCTGTCAAAGGAGCCTCCTGGGGAGGTGCTCCTTCGGGATCTACTTGTGAATTTGGTGTGAGGAGAAACAAGGAAAATTTCACAGAATCATGCTAAAAATTCATAACTACACAAAGCGTACATGGTCATTTACAGTGAGTGTTCTCAGTCATTAGTCAGTTTGGTCTGTCTTTATTTAATTCTGTCTTTTCTTCTTCATCGTCTCTAGTCTCCGTCTGTGTGTGTGTGTGTCTCTCTCTGTGTGTGTGTGTGTGTGTGTGTGTGTGTGTGTGTGTGTGTGTGTGTGTGTGTGTGTGTGTATATCTGCATGTGTGTCTCTCAATGTGTGTCTGTGTGTGTATCTCTGCGTGTTTGTCTCTGTGTGTGTGTCTGTGTATGTGTGTGTGTGTGTGTGTCTCTGTGTGTGTCTCTGTGTGTGTGTGTGTCTCTGTGTGTGTGTGTCTCTGTGTGTGTCTCTGTCTCTGTGTGTGTGTGACTCTGTGACTCTCTGTGTGTTTCTGTGTCTCTGTGTGTGTATCTCTCTGTGTGTGTGTCTCTGTGTGTGTGTGTCTCTGTGACTCTCTTTGTATATATCTGTGTGTGTGTCTCTGTATGTGTGTGTGACTGTGTGTATCTCTGTGTGTGTAACTCTTTCTGTGTGTGTGTGTGTGTGTGTGTGTGTGTGTCTTTGTGTGTATATGTCTCTGTGTGTATCTCTGTGTGTGTGTGTGTGTGTGTGTGTGTGTGTGTGTGTGTGTGTGTGTGTGTGTGTGTGTGTGTGTGTGTGTGTGTGTGTGTGTGTGACCCTGTGTGTATCCCTGTGTGTCTGTGTGTGTCTATCACCTGAATCCTTGGTAGGAATTGTTGCGGTCCAAGTCCTGTCCAATTGCGAGACAATGGGGTAGTCATCACCGGGTCCCACGAACTTTGCCCGCAAACACGTGGCTGACACGTGATAGACACGTGGTCTTGTTCAGTTTTACTCAGCACTCTTATATCCACGTTTACAACGTCTGCAATCGCAACGCTCCGTCCCCAGATTGACGACCAACCGAGTTGGATTTCAAAAAGATTTATAACATTTAACATTTATGTACTGTATTTTTCGACGTATGTGTCCACAACGATCCGTCACGTCCCTGGGCAAACGACCAATACCGCATATTGGATTTCAAACAGATATGTATACAATAGTTATTGTATTCAATGTGCAATTATGCCTTCACTCTTATCATTCAACTTTAGTCAAGACATAGAACCATCTAGTTACCAGTTTGTAGGTTTTACGAATCCTGCGGGCCTCCGGGAAATGAATCGTCAAGCACTCTCACCTAATTTTCCTGTTTCTACCTATTGCAGTTTTGTCCAAAAGGATCTGCATACCTTATTTCACTTGGGCCTGTGGGAGTGCCTGCCGATCCGTGTCCTTTGTCCTTAAAATCATGTTAGGAGTTGACCATTTGTTAAAGAAAGGACTCTTTCCTTCTAAGATCCCATGAGTAATCCGACTGGTAAAAATGAGCCGAAAAGTGGTTCGAAGTTTAAGTAAAAAAGTATTTACTTTGTGTTCTGCCCCCACATTTTCATGTGTTGCATCAGAGACGCCAAGTGGTGTAGAATGTAATTGCGTTTTCATTCTTAGATTTATCCTTCCTCTCTTGCCGTAGTTAGTTCCTTTGTTTCTGATTCTACTGAGAGGACATGCTGCAGCTACTTTTCACTGTAACAGTTTGGTAGCATTTGAAGGTCTGTAAGTATGTCTGTATGTAGCATGTAAATATCTACTACGATATATTCTGTGTATTTACTGTTTTAGTATAACGTTTGTGTTGTACAGCAATATATGCTAATTGCGATTAGCATTTCTCCATTAACATCAATGTAAATATTAGCTTAGACGCTAACTAGTCAGGCGAGTCTCATGTTAATAGCTACTCATTTGTTCTTGCATGATGGCTTAATGCTGAATCATAGCTTTGTATTCATGTATATGTAAATGGAAAGTTTGTAAGGTAATTTCATGTTTTGTTTCCACAGTTTTACAAAATCAAAGAAAGATCCTCACTAAAAGCCCTATACACTCTACTACGGATTCCTGGGTCTTTATTTCATGGATCTACTGTTAGCTATCTGCTAAGCCAAGGGTGGGCAATTATTTTTCCCAAGGGGCCACATGAGAAAAAGGGACTGTTGTGGAGGGCCGGACCAATAGACTGAACTCAATCCTGCTCAATATTATTCGATCTCTTTATAAAAAGCAGTAAATTGTATGGTTTTGATAAGCTGCGAGTGATAAGAGTGAATGTCATGATCAGTGGTGGAATGTAACCAAGTATAATTACTTAAGTACTGTACTTAAGTACAAATTCAAGGTACTTTACTTAAGTATTACTATTTTATTCAACTTTGTACTTCCACTCCACTACATCTCAGAGAGAAATATTGTACTTTTTACTCCACTATATTTGTCTGGCAGCTTTAGTTACTAGTTACTTTGCACATTACAATTTTTCAAACCCTTCCTAACTGAAAAACTGAAAAACAGTGTATAAAGGAGTTCAATAAGCTCCACCTTAAACATCTGCAGCAGGAATAATGATCCAAACAAATATATGTAATATCCATATATAAAAAAACACTAACAGGGATCATGTTTCTGCAAAATTAGTACTTTTATCACTATTGTTTGTAGTACAAGGTTCTGTTTCTGGATTTGTTCAACTTTATCACGGAGAATGTTTGTTTACATATGGAGCTAGATCCAAAGAGAAACAACATCTTCTGAACCAAAAATGAGCATTGTTGTGTTGCTCCGCATGTTTTGTCTCGTAATGGCGATTCACATTGTAATCCTTAAACACTGCGATCTGTTCTCCACAAACTAAGCACACGGCTTTACCTTCGACTTCAGTAAATAAATACTTAGAAGTCCATGTTTTGTTAAAAACTCTGCACTCTGTATCAATCTTTTGATACATTTTTGAGGACTAATGCGGAACTCACATCTCCTGTAAACTCAGTTGGCCAACACATTGCAGTGACGCTGCTGCTCGCACACATTCACGAATGTACTAACGTAAGTAAATTGAGAAAACAAACAGCAACAGTCGCCTTCAAAATAAAAGCAATGCAGCTGTATTCCGTGCATGATATACACTTTTAATCCTAATTTCCCATTGACGTGCCGCGGGCCGGTCGGTGACAGCCAAAGGGCCGGGTATGGCCCGGGGGCCGTACAATGCCCAGGTCTGTGCTAAGCCAACCTACACAAGCAAGAGCAGAATATTTTGAATGAAAACAATTGCACATTGAACACAACAAAACCCTATGTTTTGCTTCCTGCTTTCTTACAGTGCAGACGCTTTTGCTGCTTGCTCTCGCCTATGTTTGCATTTTTTCTGCTAATCTTGTTTTCGTCAGTGAGAAGCTTTGAGCAGCAGCTCCTGGACACTTGAAAATCACTGGGACTGTATTTCTTTGTAGATTTAACAGGCTATTGCCACAATTCCACTAGTTTAAAGATAAATTGATATATGCTACTTAGCTAAGCTAAATCTAAGTAGCAGCAAGAGCCTCCCTTACCCACGGACGGCTACTTGGAAACAAAGATCCAGCGACTAGAAGTGAACGTGGAGGTAAATGGACTGTGTGAGAACGATACCACTTTACCATGGATTCAAAATGTTGGACAAGCGCAAGCTAAGACACAGCTAACTAGCACCACCAGGCTTACCAAGAAACAGGAGGGCTGTGTAGCAGTTAATGTATCCTCAAATGGTAGTCCTCCCTGGAACTCTCTCGGTGCAAAGCTGAAGAGGACATCATACCCTCGGGATGTGGGATGGTCACTGCTGGAACCAAATACACTCCCCGCCGCACTCCCCTTTTCCCTCCTAAAATCCCTCCTCGACGTATACCTCCTCCGCCACTGGATCTTAGTCCTCAGACAGTTTTGACACAATTGGTGAAGATAAAGCGAGCTGCCCCTCCCCGCCTTCACTACAGCTCCACAACCATCCTTTGTCTCTCCTACCTGATAAAGGCAATAATTGATATCTTCTGGGTCCAGGCTACAAGGCTAATGACACCACTGATTCTCTCCAGGAACAGTCGGGGCCCTGTATGCAGCTAGCTTGCTCAATTCGTGTCCTGATAGTTTATAGAAAAAGAAAGGTGAGGCTGCGAAGAAACATTAGTAAATCTGCAGACCTATCAAATTTAACATTCATTCCTCGTCAGCCTGTCCAAATAAAATGGGCAAATAGAGCTTTAACCACATTAAACATAGATTTATTAAATATCAGGTCTCTGTCAGGAAAAACATTTTTAAATCAATGATTTTATTGTTAAGCACAAACTGGATTTTTTGTTTTTAACTGAAACTTGGTTAGACCAAGATAACAGTGCAGCTGTTCTTATTGAATCAACACCTGACAACTTCAGTTTCATGACTGAAACGAGTGCATAAGAAAGGAGGTGGAGTTGCTATTTTATTTAATGATTCTTTTCAATGCAAGCAGATGTCTTTTGGTCATTTTACTTCCTTTGAATATGTGGCTATGAATTCCACTCAAGCTTTATTCCTAAACATTTACAGACCGCCTAAATACTGTGCAATCTTCTTTGATGAGTTTACTGAACTGCTGTCCATAATCTGTATTGATTTTGATTGTGTTGTCATTGTTGGCAATTTGGTCTATAGAACTATGTGGTGTCCTTGATAATTATGATCTGACTCAGCATGTAACAGGACCCACCCACAACAAGGGGCACACTCTGGACCTAATCATCACCAAAGGTCTATAATAATTATAATAATGCATTTAATTTGTAACGCACTTTTCATTCATAATGAAGTGCACAGAGCCAGTACATAGTACATAGTTAAAAACATAGTTAAAACAGACTATATTTAAAAACATAGTTAAAACAGACTATAGTTAAAAACATAGTTAAAACAGACTATATTTAAAAACATAGTTAAAACAGACTATAGTTAAAAACATAGTTAAAACAGACTATATTTAAAAACATAGTTAAAACAGACTATAGTTAAAACATAGTTAAAACAGACTATAATAAAAAAAGAAATAGCTGACAGATTTAACAAACGCCTTCCTGAATAAAAAGGTTTTTAGGCCAGTCTTAAAAGAGTCCAGTGTCTGTGTTGCCCTTATGTGGTCAGGGAGACCGTTCCAAAGGCGGTCGCCCATGGTGTGGAGCTTGGTGTTGGGGACCCGAAGGAGCGATCTGTTTGTGGACCTGAGGGTACGGGTGGAGGTTTGGGGAGTAATGAGTTCTTGTAGGTAGGGAAGTGCATGTCCATTTATGCATTTATGGGTGAGTAGTAGGACTTTGTAGTCCAGACTCTCATCAGGATCCTGGCAGCGCTGTTTTGAATGTATTGTAGTTTCTGGATGTTCTTGCCAGTGATCCCAGTGAACAGTGAGTTACAGTAGTCCAGTCTTGAAGAGATAAAGGCATGGACGAGCTTCTCTGCATCTGGCAGGGTTAAAGTGGGGCGGAGTTTGGAGATGTTTTTGAGATGTATTTTATATGGTCATTAAAGGTCAGGTGAGGGTCAAACCTAACTCCCAGATTGGTGACTGTGGAGGAGAGGGGTATGACCTGACCGTCAAAGGTGAGATGAGTTATGGAGGATGACTGAACCTGGTGTGGAGTGCCAACAAGGAGGGCTTCGGTTTTGTTACTGTTTAACTGTAGAAAGTTGTTGCTCATCCATGCCTTTATCTCCCCAAGACAGGCGGTGAGACATGACATGGCTGCAGAGGGGCTTGGGGCAGTTTTTATGTAGAGCTGTGTGTCGTCAGCATAACAGTGGAAGGACATCTTATGTCTGCTGATGACACGACCGAGGGGGAGCATATAAATAATGAAGAGGATGGGGCCGAGGACCGATCCTTGCCGAACACCACAGGAGACAGGAAGCAGTTCGGACTTGCATCTTCCCAGTGAGACATATTCAGTTCTGCCAGAAAGGTAGGACTGAAACCACTTGAGTGCAGAGTCTGATCGTCCGATGGTGGTGTGGAGGTGCTCTAGGAGGATAGTGTGATCCACTGTGTCAAATGCAGCAGTCAGGTCCAGGAGGATGAGGAGTGAGGATGATCCTGCATCGGCTGTCATCAGCAGGTCATTCGTCATCCTGAGCAAAGCTGTTTCAGTTCTGTGGGCTGAACGAAATCCTGACTGAAATTTTTCAAACATGTTGTGTTTGAGGTGGTCCTGAAGTTGAGAAGCAACTACCTTCTCTAACACCTTGGACAGGAAGGCAAGGTTGGAGATAGGCCTGTAGTTGGCTAAAACCTCCGGGTCCAGGGTGGGCTTCTTGAGAAGGCGGCGGATGACAGCAACCTTGAGAGCAGCTGGTACACAGCCAGACTGAAGGGAAAGGTTAACAACTTTGGTGATGAAAGGACTCAGAGTGGGGATATGTGACTTGAGCAGAGCAGTGGGAATGGGGTCCAGGATACAGGTACAGGATTTAATTTTTCTGAAGATTTCCTCAACACGGCTCTCCTGAACCTCAGCGAGATGTAGAGGAGACAGCACACTCGCAGATAAGGTGTTGGTGTCAGACGGAAGCAGAGATGGAGAGCTGGACATCAGAGAGCGAATGTTGCTGACTTTGGATCTGAAGAAGTCAATGAAGCTGTTGCATTGCTCCTCTGTAGCCTCAGTTGAAGAGGATGGTTGTGGCTTCAGGAGATGGTTTATGGTCGAAAAAAGCTGTTTAGAGTTGCCTGGGTTTTTATTGATTAAGCTGGAATAGAACTGTGAGCGAGCATCTTTAAGGGAGTTGGAGTCGGCTCTTTGATGCTCACGGAAAGCCAGTTTATGGACAGTGAGCCCAGAGTGTCTGCAGCGTCGTTCCAGGACACG
The DNA here is from genome assembly GCA_016806645.1 of Ophiodon elongatus. Classification (NCBI taxonomy): domain Eukaryota; kingdom Metazoa; phylum Chordata; class Actinopteri; order Perciformes; family Hexagrammidae; genus Ophiodon; species Ophiodon elongatus. Next base: position 1,315,594 of record JACSYO010002139.1, read on the forward strand.
TGATAAATTTACCTTGCATGACTTGACAGGGGCATGGAGATCAAAATCACTGCTCAGGGATGTATTATAGACTTCCACTAATTCATCCATTGATGCAGAGGCTGGGTAGGTGATGAGCTGGAGATCCATGGTCATAGTGGCTGAGTCAATGCTTTTCCAGTTCCGGAAAGACATTTGACGCTTAGGTCTAATAGTAGGCAGCATAAAAGTCAAGGCCATTGAGACCACCTTGTGGTCGGACACACGAAGATCATAAACCTGTAGGTTACTGATGGCCGCAGAGTCAGTGATAACCAGATCCAGAGTGTGCCCCTTGGTGTGAGTAGGAACCTCAACATGCTGCTGCAGGCCAAGACACTCAAGCACACTCAGGAAATCTGCTGCAAACTGACAGGAGGGGTTGTCCACATGGATGTTTAAATCACCAACAATGACAATGTTAGTTGACACAGTGCAGAGTGAGGTAAGGAGATCACTTATCTCAGGTATAAAAGATGGGTTTGGTTTTGGAAGACGGTATATGAGAAGCACTGTCATGGAGTATGGAGATTTGCATTTGAAGGCCAGGCATTCCATAGAGGAAAGATCAGGCATTGGCAGAGGAGATAGTTTTAGTTCAGCTCGGTGCATGATAGCTAGTCCACCACCACGACCAGAGCTGCGGGCTTTCTCCATGTAGTTATAGCCAGGGGGGCATGCTTCATTAAGCACAGAGTAGTCCCCTGGTTTATGCCAGGTTTCTGTTAGGCACATGAAGTCAAGCCCTTTGTCCAGAATATGGTCGTATATGAGGAGGGATTTATTAGTGAGGGATTGTGTGTTTAGCAGCTCCATGGTGGTAGGAGACAGAGCTGGGAGTGGAAGTCTCTGCAAGCTCCGTAATACACTGCGATCCACTCCATGTTTCCCATTGTGGTTGGTATTGGGTAGTCTCGCGATGTTTCCGACGATGACTCCTGGGTTTGTTTTGTTTCCTGATTCCACGTTGAAACCTCTATGGATGTAGTGAGGTCCGTTTCTCAAAATCCCACACTCCCGACAGCGGGCTATAAACCCCTTGTCGGATGGAATCATGAAGCCGCGCAAACGCCACAGCTGCGGGGCGCTGTATGAAATCATTGCCAGCACCGATGTCAAAACAGAGCATAAAACAAGCCACGCCAACTTGCAACCACTCTAGTAGAGCAGGTAGGCTCTCAGTTTCATTGATCAGTCCAAAGTCCGCCGTATTCCTATTGTATTCCAACACGGGAGGTAGGCTCTCAAATTAATCCCGACCGTATTCCAACTCAGGAATATGGTCCTGAAAAAGTCTGTCGTATTTCAACTCAGGGAGCAATCACAATACGTAAAAAAACAAACTAAAACGGGGTTGAATAAAATAGCTATAAAAAGTCACATAAATCACACAAGCGGTAACAAAGTGTCAAGAGGAGCGGCAGCCAGCGTGCGCCAAGGTACCCATCATCAAAACATTTCCAAGACATTTCCAAGGTTACTGTGACTGATCATTTCTGTGTTTTCTTTGAGAGTGCAATCTCCTTGCACACAAATGTCAAAACCGAGGTTGTGACGAAGCATTACATCTCTGAAAACACCAGTGAACTATTTATTCAGAAGTTCTCCTCCACACCAGCCCTCTCTTGCATCTCAGTCAATGAGCTTGTAGATAACTTCAATTCTAAAGTTAAAAATGTTATTGATGCGATTGCACCCACTAAAGTGAAGGTTGTCTCGGGTAAGCAAAGATCTCCTTGGAGAAATGCCACGCCGGTCAGAATAGAGAAGAGAGAGTGTCGGAAAGCTGAACGCAGGTGGCGAAAAACTAATCTCCAGGTTCACTGTGACATCTATAAAGAGAGACTTTCGCAATTATAATTTGGAACTTAGAAATGCAAGGCAGTCCTTCTTCTCTGACATTATAACCAAAAACAATAACAATGCACGCACCTTATTTACTACCGTCGACAGGCTAACAAACCCTCCAGTGTCAGTAACTGCTGAGCTCCAATCCACCTGGGCATGCAATCAATTTGCTTCCTTTTTTACTGACAAAATTCAGAAAATCAGACAAGCAGTCGGTGCCTCCACATCAACCACAGGACATATGCTGTCCCCAACTTTAATTTAAATAACATCCATTCAAATATCATGACACAATTTCATTCAATCAACCAAAGAAGCTTAGAAGACATTATACAACATCTGAAATCATCCTCCTGCTGCTTAGATATTCTACCGACACACTTTTTCAAAAATATTTCACACTGCATGATCACTGATCTTCTACAAATTGTAAACACCTCCCTTCTCTCAGGTGTTTTCCCACAAGCCCTAAAAACTGCAGTTATTAAACCACCCCTAAAGAAGGCTAGTTTAGACCCCGCAATAATGAAAAATTATAGGCCAATAACAAACCTCCCATTTTTAAGTAAAATAATACAAAAAGTGTTTTTTCAACAGCTGAACAACTTCTTAGCCGTAAATAACTGTTTTGATGTCTTCCAGTCCGGCTTTCGACAGCACCACAGTACTGAAACTGCTCTTGTTAAGGTTTTCAACGACATCCACTTAAACACAGACAGTCACAGAATTTCAGTCTTAGTATTACTGGATCTCAGTGCTGCATTCGACAAGGTCGATCATGACATAGTACTAGACAGACTACAGGTCTGGGTAGGACTCTCTGGCGCAGCACTTAACTGGTTTGAATCCTACTTGAAGGACCGAGAATACTTTGTGTCTGTAGCTAATTACACATCAGAGCTGACTAGGGTGACATGTGGTGTTCCCCAAGGTTCAATACTGGGGCCTCTTCTGTTCAACATCTACATGCTTCCACTGGCTCAAATTATGGAAAACAAAGTGTGCTATCATAATTATGCAGATGACACACAAATCTACATAACTATATCACCAGGGGACTATAATCCCATATAAGGGCTGAGTAAATGCATTGAACAAATCAACAACTGGATGTGCCAGAATTTTCTTCAATTAAATAAAGATAAAACAGAAGTAATAGTTTTTGGTAGCAAGGATGAACGATTGAAAGTCAGCGCTCAGCTTCAATCACTGATGTTAAAAACCACAAACCAAGCCAGAAATCTAGGTGTAGTTATGGATTCAAACCTCAACCTGAACAGCCATATCAAGACAATTACAAAATCAGCCTACTATCACCTGAAGAATATAGCAAGGATTAGAGGACTTATATCTCAACAGGATTTGGAAAAACTTGTCCACGCTTTTATCTTCAGTAGACTGGACTACTGTAACGGTGTGTTCACAGGTCTCTGTAAAAAGTCAGTCAGAAAGCTGCAGCTGATTCAGAACGCTGCAGCTCGAGTCCTCACTAAGACCAAGAAAGTGGATCACATCACTCCAGTTCTGAGGTCTTTGCACTGGCTTCCTGTCCAACAAAGAATTGACTTTAAAATCCTGCTGTTGGTTTATAAAGCACTGAATGGTTTAGGGCCTAAATACATTTCTGATATGCTGCTACCTTATGAACCATCCCGACCCCTGAGGTCGTCTGGGACTGGTCTACTTTCTGTTCCAAGAGTCAGAACTAAACATGGAGAAGCAGCGTTCAGTTTTTCTGCTCCACATATCTGGAACAAGGTCCCTGAAAGCTGCAGGTCTGCTGAGACCCTAAACTCCTTTAAATCCAGATTGAAGACTCTTCTGTTTGCTGTTGCCTTTAATTGAACCAGATTCAAGGATCTTAATACATTTCTGCATCTCACTACTGTATTTTATTTCTTAAACTGTACTGCAACTTTTATTCTATTTTTTAGCTTTTTAATGTTTTACTGACTATTTTTAATGTTGTTTTTAATGTTTAAATGAATGTTCTTAATTGTTTGTAAATCTTATTTTCTTTTGCATTATGTTTTGATGCTTAATGGTTTTATGTGAAGCACTTTGAATTGCCTTGTTGTTGAAATGTGCTATACAAATAAACTTGCCTTGCCTATGTAACTCGAGTGACTTCCAGTTTGCGCCCACGCACTGCACCGCATGTGCTGTGCCGTCCGTGCGCGCGCAGCACTCTGCACTGCCGTCCGTCCGCACCAGAAGTCCCGTCACGTCGACACGTGAGTTCTTTTAGGCTGGATTCGAATAGTCCAAAAAATGACCTCCTAACGTCTATTCCTAACCACTTTTCCTTGACCTCTGTGGAAAACGTCACAGGGTCAAGGAAAGATGGTTAGGAGAATTCATGAGGAGTTAGGAAAAGACAACCGCGGTGTTTAGGGAATCCGACTCCACTTTCACTAAACTACGTAGTTATGATGCAACGGCAGGCGGATGTTAGCGACATCAGTCTGCAGCAGTGAAACTACAATGTTCTGAAGACGGCCTACAAAGAAGAGCATCTTAGATTCCTTCGTCCGTATGTTGTTACAGTGTTGCGTCATAACGACATAAACAACCCGGTTCATAGTATTACTTTATTAACAATGTTGCAATATAAGTGAAAGAAGGAATATAAAAGTGAAACCAAGGGATTGTCACAGAGAACAAAGATACTAAACTGTCTCATTGTTCAGTTTCAAACATGCTGAATTAAATACGTTCTCCCACTAACAATGTCTCATATCCCTCTTCGTTGTTATGGTTTACATGCAGAACATAATCTGATCATAATAATATGCATACAATAGTTTATGAAACTCAGTGTGACCTAGAAGTGTTGACTTGATAGTGTTTTAAAATTGTAATGTTGATTGAAAAGATGATAATTAAAAACATGACTCAGACTGAAGAGCTCGTCCAGTTTAACCTTTTATCAAAGCTTCTGTAACTGAAGTGAAATAAAAGAAAGAGGACTGAAGCTGCAGTAAACACCAGAGAGAGCAGATCAATACGTCACTTTGATGAGTTTACAGCAGTTTGATCACGTTACAGCAGTTTATTGCAACATCAATGTAACGCTCGTAGTTTCTCAGCAGGTTTAACAGATTATTGAAAGTTAATTTACAAGTTATGACAACGGTTATTTACATGATCTGCGTTTGTTCTCGTGAGCGGCCGAATGGTGTGTCACTTCAAATGTTGCTGCCGCAAGGAATTGTGGGTCAGAATTACTCCTTTCCTTTCGTAAAGGAAGGTGCAGTGTTTCCTATGCTAAAGGAGCGAATTAAGGAAGCATTGAAGCTCCTTTCCTTTGCATTTAGAAAATTCGAACAGCTCTTATCATGGCGGCCACTTAGATACTTCCAGGTCATTTCACTTAGTGAGGAATCTTCCAAAGCAAAAAGGACTATTCGAATGCAGCCTTATACTCCTTCGTAGTCTGCACGCCGCGCCGTTTCCGCTTCCGGGGGCAAAGGTCAGCATGTGCGACTTCGCTCTGCTCCGCTCTGCTGGTCGAGTGCAAAGGACCTCCCAGTGTTGCGCAATACATGTAACTATCCGCTTTGGCACAATTTGTACACAAGGTAATTATAATACAGTTTAAGCATACGGTAATTATGAATTAGTTTAGACACACTGATCATAAAATAGTTATAAAATAATGGCATAAAACGGTTCACTTTAGGAGCTTTTTCTATTCAACCTTTACACCTTTACAATGCAGGTGTGTCCGTGAGTCATAGAGCCAGGAAATTAAAATGTTATCGATGTCAATCAGTGTCTGTCTTGAGAGTTTTGGTGCCATTGGCAATTTGGCACATGTGACGATGTTCTGAAAGTGGTTGGTGTCTGTGTGGTTTTCCTTCTTGATTAAGAGGAAAACTGTTTTGAGATTTACAATGAAATTCTGTTTCACTGCCCAAACTTTTTTTTTTTTCTCAAAACCACAAAGATAGAGCCACCAAAAAGAAGCCGAACGTTGCAAAATTCCCTTTTGAAAAGATGAAAGAGAAAGAAACGGTTGTGAGTCATCCTCCGAGATTTTAGGTATGTGTCTGACACATAATAATTGTTTCTCTTGATTCAAATACCTGATTCAAAAGCGTGGAGTTCATACGGTTAAGTTATCGGTATGAGTTCAGTGTTATTGGCAGAATTGATGTAACACGATCAGCTGGAGAGAAGACTGCTGACATCACTATTTCAGGGTGATTTCTATAGCAGCTCTATTGGCTCATGTTTTACTTCATCCACTCCACCATTTGACGATATGAAATGGAGAAACTGTTACAAATGTTTTTTTTTATTTTTTTATTTTTTAAACAACATTTAGTTTAATTTGCATGTTTGCGAGAAGGTGCTGAAGAGTATTATGATTTTGAAGCTATGGAATTGATAAAGAAATGTTTTCACGATAATATTCCATTGCACCGCTATGATTTTGGGAACTATGTAATTATTAAATAAATGTCTTCATGATAATTTGCACCGCTATGATTTTTGGAACTATGTAATTATTAAAGAAATGTCTTCATGATAATATTCCCTTGCACCGCTATGAATTTGAAACTATGTAATTAATAAAGAAATGTTTTCAGGATAACACTCCATTACACCGCTATAAGTTTAAGACAAATTGCTAAAGAAATGCTTTCAGTATAATACT